>PVJX010008606.1:0-27500 GCA_004027295.1 Dolichotis patagonum
TTTGCAGGGTATGTCAGTCTGGGTTGGAAGTGGTTTTCCTTTAGGATCTGAAATACTTCACTCCATGCTCTTCTTGATTTCATTGTTTGTGTTGAGAAGTCTGCCGTGATTCTGATAGGTTTTCCTTTATAGGTGATCTCTCTTTTCTCTCTAACAGTTTTTAGTATTCTATTCTTATGTTGGATTTCTGGGATGGTGAATATTATGTGTCCGGGTGTAGTTTTATTTTGGTTATGGCTGTTTGGATTTCTATATGCCTCACTTATCCAGATGTCAGTTTCTCTTCTGATGTTTCAGAAGTTTTCAGCTATTCTGTAAATATCCTCTTGATATCATTTGGGCTGTCCCCTTCTTTTTCATTTATCCCTATTAATCTTATGTTATTTTTCTTTGCATCATCTTGCAGATGTTGAATTGTTATTTCCTGATTCTTTGTTATTTTTAAAAGATCTTGTCTTTCCTGCTCACTGGCAGCAATCTTATCTTCAAGGTCTGAAATTCTATCTTCACTTTCATTGAGGTGGTTTTTACAGCTTTCAATAGAATTTTTGATTTCCTATATATCTCTCTGAATCTGCTTTATGCATTCTGTTTGTTTCTTATATTGTTCTTTCAGGGATTGTATCTGTTTGCTTTGTTCCTCTAATTTTTTAGCTGTGTTTTCACCAGGTGCATTCACTATTTCTTTCACTATTTTTATCAATTCTTCTTTTACCTGGGCAAGTATTTCTGGTTTGAATTTCTCCATAGCTTTCCCTATTTGCATATTTATTTCATTTGATATCATTTCAGACATTTCAGGTGTATGGCTTCTTGTTTCTTCTATGTACATGGCTTCTAAGCTTTCTTGGGGAGGGCTAGTGCTTTGAGCCTGCCTTTTGGTCTTTCCTTTTGTCATTTTTCTATATTTCCTTACTTTGAGCGGTGTTTCAAAGCTTTCTTTGCATGTGTGGCGAATTACCTCTTACACCCTCAGTTCCTGGAGGGGCAGTGGCTCCCCCTCAGGCTCTTGGCCTCCTCACAGGGTCCTAACTCCCCTCTATGGGCTCCTGGCTCCCTAATTTGTAAGGCAAATGCTGGGTGTGGTCACCCTGGAGCCTGTGGAATCTCAGGCAGGCCAGGCCACCGTGCTTTTTCCCAGGCAAGTCTCCAGGAGGTTCCCTGGGAGTGAAGGGTGGGCCTACAGGTCCCAAAGATTCAGGCCAAAATGCTGGTTTTTGCAAGGTTCCTGGTCCCAAACATACCTGGACAAGATGCCAGTCTCCACAATATCCACAATCCAAACAGTCCGGGCCACTCTGTGGGTCCAAGAGGTTTGGGTCCCAAAGAGACAGGCTGTGATGCTGGTCTCTGGGAGACTTCCTGGGTGTGAATGGTGGGGCTACGGGCCCAAACAGACCTGGCCCAGATGCCGGTCTCCAGGCAGTTCCCTGTGGATGAAGAGCAGGCCTACCAGTCCCAAACAGTTGCGCCGAGATGCAGGTCTGTGCAGACTTTCAATTCAAACAGCCCAGGCCACTCTGCGGATCCCAGAGGTTCGGGTCCCAAACAGACAGGCCGAGATGCTGGTCTCTGGGAGACTTCCTGGGGGTGAAGGGTGGGGCTACGATTTATGCTTTCTTATGTCCCATTCTGTTCTGTTTTGTTGTCTTTACTTTTACCCATTTTAATATAAAAAAAAGAATTTTTTTACCATTTTTAAAAATTTTATTTTAAAGGGGATAAAATTAAACACAACAAAAGAGAACAGAATGTGACATAAGAAACCATAAATTTCAAAGCTAGATAACCAGAGATCTTCACTGTCATATTGTCTCTTGTTTTCTTCCAAATGGTTGTCCATATCTTTGCATATGGGGAGCTCATACTAAATAACATAGCCAATCTTTTCACAAGACGTCCAATTCACTGGCTCCCACTTGCTAAGCGGGGAGTGGGAGAGAGACAACACGGGATGGGAGACAGAACAACATGAGATGTTTGATTTTCAGCCTGCATGCTGGCAGGCTCACAGCTGCCCCCCAGAGAGGGGATGAAAGCCTTGTTTTCCCAGCACCCCGAGTCACTGCATGGTGCAGGTTCCTAGGTGCCAGAGTCTCTCTCCTGAAAGTCTGCCACACTCACAGCCTTCCCCCAGAAACGGGAGGAGTTCCTTGTTCTCTCGGCAACCCGAGTCAACTGCAGGGTGAAGATCCCGAGGTGTGAGGGTCTCTCTCCTGCAGACCTCCGAAACTCTGCCACACTCACCTGCTATTTCTTTCTGATGAATTGACCATTACATTTCCAAAGTTCTGACAAGGGCAACAGACCACAGAAAGAATTCTCTTTAGGCTCCTGTTTGAAACCAGCAGCTTTAGCAATCTGCTTGCCTTGCTTGAGGGCCACAAAAAATTCTTAAGTAAAGGCAAAGGTTTTGAAATTATCCCATGCATAATATCTGACCATAGCACACTGAAATTGGAAATTAATGGCAAAAGAAATTACAAAACCTGTGTAAATACATTGAAATTAAATACCAACCTTTTGAACAACCAGTGGGCTACAAATGAAATTAAAGAAGAATTAAAGCAATTCCTACAATTCAATGAAAATGTGGAAAGAATATACTATAATCTGTGGATAGCAATGAAAGCAGTCTTAAGAGAGAAATATATAGCAATAAGTTGTCATATCAAGAAAACAAAATGAGCACAAATAAAAGCTAATGCTTCATCTCAAGCATCTAGAAAAAGAAGAGCAAGTTAAACTCAAAGCTCATAGAAGAGAGGAAATTGTAAAGATTAGTGCAGAAATCAATGCAATTGAAACTAAAAAAATATACAAAGAATTAATAAATCAAAAAGCTGGTTTTTTGAGAGAATAAACAAAATTGACAAACCTCTAGCTAACCTTATAAAGAAAAAGAAAGAAAAAACCCAAATCCATGCATTAAGGACCAAAAAGGGGGAAATTACTACAGATCCCATGGAAATTCAAAAGACTATGAATACCTACTTTGAAAATCTCTACTCACATAGGGTAGAAAACACAGAGGAAATGGACATATTTCTAGAAACATATGAACTACCAAAGCTCAACCAAGAAGATATAGCAATTTTGAATAACCCAATATCAGCTATTGAAACTAAAACATGTTTAAAAACTTACCAACAAAGAAAAGCCCAGGTCTTGATGGATGGCAGAATTCTACAAGAACTTTAGAGAAGAGTTGATGACAATACTCTTATAATCGTCAATGAAATTGAAAACAAAGCAATCCTCCCTAAATCATTCCTGGAGGCAAGTATTACTCTCATATGAAAACCAGAGAAAGACCCAACCAAAAAGAGAACTATAGGCCAATCTCACTAATGAACATAGATGCAAAGATTCTCAAAAAATACTGGCAAATAGAATGCAGCAAATCATCAAGCAGATTATACATAATGACCAAGTGGGGTTTATTCCAGGAACGTAGGGATGGTTTAACATATGCAAATCAATAAATGTGATACATCACATCAACAGAGCCAAAAACAAAACCACATGGTCATCTAAACAGATGGAGAAAAAGGTTTTGATAAAGTCCAACACATGTTCATGATAAAGACCCTTCAGAAACTCGGAATACACAGTGTCTACCTCAACCTTGTAAAGGCCATCTATGACAAACCAACAGCCAACATTATACTAAATGGACAAAAACTGAAAGCTTTCACTTTAAAATCAGGAACAAGACAAGGATGTCCACTATCACCACTCCTATTCAATATAGTTCTGTAAACACTAGCCAGGGCAATCAGACAAGAGAGAAATAAAAGGAATAAAGATAGGAAAGGAAGAATTTAAATTATCACTATTTGCAGATGACATGACACTCTATATAGAAGACCTAAAAAACTCCATTAAAAGACTACTAGAGGTAATAAACATATTCAGCAATGTAGCTGGATACAAAGTCAATGCTCATAAATCAACAGCATTCCTGTACACAAATGAGAAACACACTGAAAGAGAAATTATGGAAATATCGTCCTTCAAAATAACATCTAAAAAAATGAAATACTTAGGAATCAACCTAACTAAAAATGTAAAAGACCTATATGCTGAAAATAATACTATGCTAAAAAAGGAGATTGAAGAAAATGGAAGGATGTTCCTCGCTCTTGACTAGGAAGAACCAACATTGTGAAAATGACCATACTCCCAAAACTGTTATACAAATTTAATGCAATCCCAATCAAAATACCATTGACATACCTCGCAGAATTAGAGAAAACAATCCTAAAATTCATTTGTAAACAGAAGAAACCTAGAATAACAAATGCAATTCTGGGCAATAAAGGCAATACAAGAGGCATCTCAATTCCTGACTTGAAACTGTACTACAAAGCCACAGTGACAAAATCAGCATAGTACTGGCAAAGAAATAGACCTGAGGATCAATGGAACAGATTAGAAGATGCAAGTATAAGTACAAAGACACTCAGCCACCTGATACTTGACAAAGGGGCTAAACATGTTCACTGGAGGAAGGATAGCCTCTTTAATAAATGGTGTTGGAAAAATTGGCTCTCCATATGCAGATGACTGAAACTAGATCCATGCCTATCACCATACACAAAACTAAAGTCTAAGTGGATCAAAGACCTAAACATTAAAACAGAAACACTAAATCTACTGGAAGATAAGGTAAGTAGAAGTCTTGGAGGCATAGGGGCAGGCAGAGAATTCATGAACAAAACACAAACTGCATGGGTAACACTTCAGAGAATCAACAAATGGGATCTCATAATATTGAAAAGTTTCTGTACTTCAAAAGAAATCACCAACAGAGTCAAAAGAAAACCCACAGAATGGGAAAGAATTTTAGCCAGCAAACCCTCAGACAAAGGACTTATATCAAGAACATATAAAGAATTGAAAAAAATCAAGCAGCCCAAAATTCAAAGACCCTCTCTAAAAATGGGCATCTGAGATGAACACACAGTTCTCAGATGAAGACATACAAATGGCAAATAAATACATGAAGAAATGTTCACCATCACTGGTCATTTGAGAAATGCAAATTAAAACAATGTTGAGGTTTCATCTCACTCCGGAAAGAATAGGTGCCATCAAGAAATCAACTGATAACAAATGTTGGCGAGGCTGCAGGGAAAAAGGAACACTGCTCCACTGTTGGTGGGAGTGCAGACTGGTGCAGCCACTATGGAAATCAGTATGGAGAATTCTCAGAAGACTAGGATTGGAAGCTGTATTCAACCCAGGTATTCCCCTCCTGGGTACTTTCCCAGAAAAACTGAAAAGTTCATATCACAGTGATATATGTGCACCCATGTTTATAGCAGCACAATTTGTGATAGCTAAATCTTGGAAACAACCAAGATGCCCATCAACCGCAGAGTGGATGAAAAAGATGCTGTATTTTTATATAATGGAATATTACTCAGCTGTGAAGAAGGATGATATTGATGCCTTCATAGTTAAATGGAGACAACTTGAGACTATCCTCATTAGTGAAATAAACAAGAATCATATTTATAAATTTCACATTGTGTCTCTAGTATAAAATGTAATAAGAACTATAGGAGTAATAAAACCCAAAATGCATAATTGCTACTGTAAAAAAGAGAGGAAAAGTAAATACTCTAAAGGATATAACTGCATGTATGTTTAAGTGGGTAAGATGGATGACCATATTACTGTTTTTGTTAGATCATTGATCAGAACTGTTAACAATCTCATTGTTTGAATATCTACTTTATATGCTTTAATTTTGTAACTTGAACAACTATTTGCAAGAAGACGGTATGTAATTTATCAAGTAGTGATTTCTTAGTGTTTTTTTGTGCTTTTCTTTTTTTCCTTTGGAATTCTGTATTTTTGCTACATGTTTTTTCTGTTTTGTTGTTGTTGTTGTTTTTCTCTTTCAATAAAATTTTAAAAAACCAAATGCATCCACACCCTAAGGATTAATATCAGGGATTCAAGTTCTAAATAGGTATCACCTTGATACCTTGATCACCTTGAGGAAGCCAGAAGTCACTAATCCAGACCCCTACAGGCGAAGGTCCTGTTTGTGCTTGCTGGGTGACTAGTTTCCCTATTGAATCCCACTTTAATCAATCTTACCTGAGCAGTTATACTCATAATCTTATTGGTTGACCATAATTGTGTCTTACCTCATGCCCACCTTGTAAGTTTCCATTTTTCTCACCTGAGATCTGCCTCACCTCATGGTTTGCTCTGTAAAATTCGCTAGAAAAGGCAGACATACTCCTTCTGTCTCTCTCTCAAATAGAAGCTTTCTTTCTTTCAATAAATACATCCTGCTCTAACCTCCATTGTTCCTAAAAATCACTCTTCTATTGTTCCTAAAAATCACTCTTCTATTGTTCCTAAAAATCACTCTTCTATTTTAGAGAACATGAACCCATACTGGGCATTTAGTAGGTTGGGAGTTTCTTTCCCCTATATCAATATGACATTGATAAATGCATCATCAGGTTTATAGCAACACCACTCAAAATAACTAAATCCTAGAAGTAGCCTACATGCCCATAAACAGATGAATGAAGAAAGAAAATGTGTTATTTATAGACATAGAGTACTACTTTGCCATACAGAAAGATAAACAGGTCATTTGCAGGAAAGTGGATGCACTTGGAGATCATAATATGCAGTGAAATATATCACACACAGCTCAAATATTACATAGTTTTTAATATATGATATATATATATATATATATATATATATATATATATATACACAATATAAAAGATAGATAATAGAAATAGGGAAATAGATGTTTTGCAGAAGGGAAGGGAACCAAGAAATGGAGCAAGGTGGGAGGAAGAAAAAGAATTAAAAGACAAGTAAGATGTGTTATTGTTACAGGCAGCTGAGCCAGTTAGAAATATTATAGGCAGTCAGCCAGGGCTAGGCCCTGGATGAAGGTGGCACAGAGGACCAGATGTCTGATGACATTGGAGGAGACCCACACCTCTCAAGACAAATGCAAGCACACCCTTAAGTATAATCCTTAGGGATTAAGTCTGGATCATTTTATGCCTACTTTGCAAATTACCATTTTCTCCACCTTTTGGCCATCTAATCTCATGATTTTGCTCTATAAAAGTCCGTGGAAAATACAGAGTCCTTGGCAACCTGCTCGGGACCCCTTCTGTCTCTCTTCAGACAGAAGCTTTCTTCCTCTCAATAAATATATTCTGCTCTTCACCTCCGTTGTTCCTTAAATACATTCTTTGCTTTTAGAGAACACGAGCTCATACTGGACATAGTAGGTCGGGAGCTTCATTCCCCTATATCATTATGTACATTTACTACCAACTCTCCATGAGGAGTGCGATGTATACTGCAAACATGTACCCAAAAAACAATATAAAACATAATAGTAAAATATTACTTTAAAACTTTAAAATGTTATTTAATTCTAAGTTTAGATACTTTAATTTTTAATGATGGTGATATTGACAACTGACTTACAAATTTCCAAAAATTTAAATCTGCCTTTAGGAGCCAATAAAATCCTGTTTCAACACACCATTGTAAAACAGAGCTCTGCTATTATTTACTCTAAGTATTGTATTGTTACTGTTTCTTTCTATATCCTGCCCACATGTAAATAAATATTGCCTTAATTAAGTTCTCCTCAAATTAGACATATAGAATGAGTCACGGTTTTTTCTTAAGTGTTGTAGATAATAACAACAGGATGTGAAGTTATTTAACTTTATGAAAATGAATGACAAATCCAAAGATTAAAAGAAAATGGAGAAACAAGTAGATTAAAAAATAATAATTCAAGCAGCAGCCATACGGGCAGCCAGGAGGACAAAGAAGAAGCCAGCCCCGTACTGTAAGCCAGTCAGCACATGAACTAGGAGAAAAAAGAGCTGAGCCGGTCCTCTCCAAGCAACCAGCTGATCTGGGAAACACAGGCTGAGATAATACCTACTGAAGTAAACTTTAAAATAAAAAGCAGCTTACTGGTTGCAGTGTTTAGTGTGTGATTGACTTTGCAGGTCTGAAGTCTGTAGTGTGAGCATAGCAATATGCAATATGGCAACTACAGGGGATCTCCTTCTGAAGGTGGTAGTCATTCTTACTTCCCTATTATCTTGTTTTAAAGTCCTGTATCATTTTCTTTGTTTTGTTTGTTTGTTTTTTTGTTTGTTTTATTCTGTTTTGTTTGTTTGATTTTTTAAATCAAACAATCAAGCATGGGAGCTATTTCAAAGATAACAAGATACATTATGGTAGCCATTACTGATTTCCTATTATCTTGTTTTGAAGTCTAGTATCACTTTCACTGTTTTGATTGGTTTTATTCTGTTTTGTCTTGTTTGATTCTACTGAGTCTGATGGTGTGGGAAGCTGCTTTGAAGATAACAAGAGGCAAGCCTAATCCACCAGACTGGAATGATCCAGAAAATGTACCCTTTACTAACACTTTGAGAAACAGATTCATGAAGGGAGCACTGCTTCCCTGAAGACCCTTGTCACTGCTCTTTGCTGTTTGCTGGACCTTACAGTGGAGACTGTGTTTACTCAATTGGGAAATTTAAGGTAAATGGGTTTGGTTGAATCCTGGAATGGCAGAGGTCAAGTGGCAGCACTTATTTGCCAAAGGCAAGGTGCATGCATCTGCACATGGACAGCAAAAGCTGAATGGTCTTTTGATCAGATCAAAATGGTCTGACATATGTAGACCCATGACATTGACTGATGAGCTACATTGTTCCAAAAAATGAAATAGATGGGAAAACTACAATATTTTTACTGGATTTCTGTAATAAAAACTTAAGGAAAAATTAACAGAAGCTTACTTCAAATCATAGTAAAAATGAATCACATACCCTTGTGGAGTTGAGCCAGTTTACAGATCCAAAGCCCCTTGAATGTGTTTACAGTTTACAGGTCCAAAGGCCCTTCCTCTTGAGGAAGGACCCTGGTGCACCACTAAAAATGTTTATAGTCAGTCTCTCTCCCATCCTTCTCCAAAAAGGATCAAAGGCCTTTTGCCTGAGGGATTGCACACTGAGGGAAGGGAAATGATCAGACATTTGGAGGACTACTGGACACTGATTGTGAACTAACACTGATTTGCGGGGATCCAAAACATCACTGTGACCCTCCAGTAAGAATAGGGGCCTTGGAAGGTGGATTATCAGTTTTAGCAATAGTCTGCATCAGAGTGTGTCTAGTAGGTTCTTAAATCCATCTTGTGTCATTTCCCCAGTTCCAAAATGAGTAACTGATATAGATACACTTAGCAATTGGCAGAATCTTTACATTGGTCCCTTAACCTGTAGTGTAAGAGTTATTATGGTTGGGAAAGACAAATGGAAGCCATTAGTATTGCCTTTGCCTGGTAAAATAAAAAGCCAAAATCAGTATGCCTGGAGGGATTAGTGTCACTATCAAAGACTTGACTGATTCAGGAATGGTGGTCCCAAAATGCCTGCATTTAATTCGGCCATTTGGCCTGTGGAGCAGATGAATGGGTCTTGGAGCATGATAATAGGTTATTGTAAATTGAATCAAGCAGTGACTGTGATTGCTGTTGCTGTACCAGATGTGGTTTCCTTGCTTGAGCACATTAACACATCTCCTGGTATTGGTATACAGCTACAGATCTGGCAAATGTCTTCTTCTCCATACCTATAGAGAAGGCCCCCAAGAAACACTTTTTCTTTCAGCTGAGAAAGCCAACAATACACCTTCTTTGTCCTACTTCAGGGTCATATTATCACTCCAGCCCTGGGATCTTGATCACCTTTCTCTCCCACAAAGTATCACACTGGTCCTTTACCTTAATGATTTTACGGTGATTAGACCGACTAAGCAAGAGGTAGTAACTTCTCTGGATTTGTTAGTAAAGCATTTGAGAGCTGGAGGGTGGAAACTAAATGCAACTAAAATTCAAGGTCCTTCTGCCTCAGTGAAACTTCTAGGAGTCCAGTGTGTGAGGCACGTAGAGATATCCTTTCTAAGAAAAAGACAAGTTGTTGCATCAGCCTTCTTCTACAACCAAAAAAAGTGGCACAACACCTCGTGGGACTATCTGGGTTTTAGAGGCAACACATTCCTCACCTGGGTGTTCTACTCAGGCCCATTTACCAAGTGATTCAGAAAGCTGTTAGTTTCCAGTAGAGCCCAGAACACAAAAAGGTTCTGCAACACCTCTAGGCTGCTGTGCAGGCTGCTGTGCCACTGGGGTGACAGGACCCAGTAGATCCAAGGGTATTTAAAGGGTCAATGGCAGGTAGAGGTGCTGTTTGGGGTGGAGACCTTTAGGATTTTGGAGAAAGGCTCTGCCATCATCTGCAGACAACTGTTCTCCTTTTGGAAAAAACAGCTCTTGGCCTGCTACATGACCTTAGAGGAATTTGAATGCTTAACCATGGGACAGTAGGTCACAATGTGGCCCAAGCTGCCTCTCCTGAGGTGCATATTATCTGACCCAACAAGTCATAGGTTTGGATGTGCACAGGGACAGTCTATCACTGAATAGGAATGGTACAGACATGATCAAGCCAGATCAGGACCCAAAGGCATAAGTAAGTTAAATGAAGAACTTCCTTATGTGCATGGCTCCTATCTCTTCTATATTACCTTCTGTTTCCTAGCATTCCCCTATGGCTCCTGGGGTATAACATATGATCATCTGTCAGAGGAAGAGACAGGTTTGGACTGGTTTATAAAGGGTTCTCGTCATTGGGCAGGCACCACCTACGAGTGAGCAGCTTTCGCCTTATAGACCCTATCCAAGAAATCCTTGAAGGAGAGAGGTGAAGGGAAATCTTCACAGAAGGCAGAACTTCGGTCAGTGTACCTCTAGTACACGTTGCCTGGAAGGAGACATGACCAGATGTACAAATATATACTGATTCGTGGGCTGTAGCCAATGATCTGTCTATATGGCTAGAAACTTGGAGGGAAAATCACTGGAAAGTTGGTGACACAGATATTTGGGGAAGAAGCATGTGCATAGACCTTGATATGAACAAAGTGTGTAAAAATATTTGTATCCTATATAAATGTTCACAAAAAGTGAACCTCAGTTCACCAAAAAGCGACTTTTACTCTAGTAGATATAATGGATTTTATATGTAGCACTAAACCTCTTTCTTCACTCACCCTATTATTGCCTAATAGGCTCATGAACAGAGTAGTCCTGGTGGAAGGAAGGGGGTTATGCATGAGCTCAGCAGCATGGACTCTGACACCAGGATGAATGATCTGGCTACAGCCATTGCTGAATGCAGAGACCAACACTGAGTCCCCAGCATGACACCATTCCCCAGGATAATCAGCCTGCAACCAGGGGCAGGTTGATATATTGAACCACATCCACTATGGAAAGGACTGCACCTTATGCTTAATAGCATGGACACTTATTCTGGAAATGGCTTTGCCTTCCCTGCATATAATGCTTCTGTCAAAACTACCATCCATGGATTCATAGAATCCATTATTATGGAATTTCACACAGCACTGGTTTTGATCAAGGAAGACAGTTTGCAGCCAAAAGTGAGGTAATGGCTTCATGCTCAGGGAATATACTGGTCTTACCACATTCTTTATTATCCAGAAGTGGGTGGATTGACAGAAAGATAAACCAGTCTTTTGAAGACACAGTTACAGTACCAGCTAGGTGGCAATAGCTTGCAGGACTCTTTTAATGCTCTGAATCACCACCCACTATATGGCATCATGTATCCCATAGCCAGGATTCAAAGGTCCAGGAATGAAGAGGTGGAAATGAAAATGGTACCAACTCACCACTACCCCTAGTGATCCACTAGCGAATTTTTGTTTCATTTTCCCAAGATCTTATGCTCTAGTGGTGTAGAAATATTAGTTCCGGAGGGTAGACTCTTATATAAAGAAGCACAACAATGACTCTATTGAAGTGGAAGTGAAGACTTTCTCCTTGTCATTTTGGACTCCTCATTCCTCTGAGTAAACAAGCTAAAAGAGAGTTACAGTGTTAACAGAGGTGATTGACCCTGACTATCCAGGGGAAATTGGTTTATTATTTCACCAGGGAGGAAAAGAAGAATATACTTGGAGTTCAAGAGATACCTTATGGTGCCTCTTTGTAGTACCATGCCCTCTTATTAAAGTCATCAGGAAACTACAAAAACCAATCCAGGCAGGATGACAAATGGTCCAGAACCTAGAAGAATGAAGGTATGTGTCACTCCATCACAGTAAGAACCAAGACCTGCTGAACTGCTTGCTGAAGGCCAAGGGAATACAAAAAAGGTAGTAGAAGAAGGTAGTTCTAAATACCAGCTATGACCACATGATCAACCACAAAAATGAGGATTGCAACAGTTTTCTCCTAATATGCTTCCTATGTAACATAATGTCAATAGACATAATACTAATTCTTGAGTATTATTAAACTTACATTATAATGTTCAAATTATGAAATGTAAAGAGTAAGCATCATCCAAAGAAAATTTGCCTTTTTTCTGGGAAAGAAATCAGTGCATTTCTGTTTGTACACAGGATTGTTGTGGTATTAGGAATAATTCTGAACTTGTCTTTGTATCTGGAGAACATGATTTAAAGAAATGGTTGTCAAGTTGAAAAAGGTAAATTGTGAGAGGTAACTGATAGTGTCAACTTGAGTAAGAAGCAGTCCAACAAAATTGAAACAGCACGGTTCTGTGTGTGGCTAAGGGATTTCCTGAAGACAGGCAATCTACTGTAAGGCTGATTGTTGTTTGAGTGATATAAAAGGAAAACAAAGAAGGTTCACTTCTGTTTATTTGTAGGAGCTCCAGTCTTCACCCTTACCTTGGAAGACTCCTGGCTTCCAACATAGCCCTTTCAGCCTTCCAGTGAAGACCCTTTGGCCTCCTGATATAGACCCACACAGGCCTTTGACCAGATCCTTCGGATCTCCAACAACAGAAAGACTTTTGCATTCTTCCACACTCCGTGAGCAGTCATTGTAAATCAGTCTGTTAAGTTCTTATATATTTGTATATGTTGCATTAGGTTTGTTTCTCTAGTAAGCACTGACTAATATGAGTGAGTTTTCACTGAAGAGGTGTGGTAAAAGTCTTGCAATCAGCCTAAAACAAAGCGAGAGTGGGTAAGTAGAAACACCAAGAATATAGAATTTTATGATTAGTTTTGCCATTAAGGCCAATAGAGAAAGGGGGCTTTAACTGGAGAAATGTAGAAATGGCAGCCCACTTTAATAACAAAATAGAAACATACGGAAAAATATAAATGGGTTGCTACACATAATTTTTGAAATATGATATGGTTCTTTTCTGATTGTTGTTCTTTTCCCTCAGGTAAGTACTGAGGTCACTGGTTGGACATAGAGAAGAAATGGCCTGCTTGGAATTTAAAGAGTGAGGAATTATGAAATACTTTTACTGTATTTTATTTAATTTAGGGAAAAAATTGAAGAGGACAATTTAGTAGAATTGCAAGAAAAATATAAGGATACTGCATGTTTAAAGACTTGCTCAGTATTTGCCACATGTTAGGATATTCATTTGTGTATTCTCAAGTCTTTGCCACATAACTACTTATGCTGAGCCCTGTTCTAGGCATTACAGACACAGCAATTAACAGAACAACCCTTCCCAAGGAGAAACTCCTCCCTTGCTCTTTGACAGATTACAGCAGGTGTGAGCAGACTTTTTCTGTAAAGGGTAAATATATTTAAGTTTTGGGAGCCAGGTGGTCTTTGGTATTTTTGTGAAGTACTCAGTTGTCAATGTAGAATAAAACAAGCCATAGACAATACATAAAGAATGGTGTAGGTGCTGTTTCCAACAAAAATAACTTTTCAGTTGGATTTGGTGCAAGTCATAGTTTGCCAACCTGTAAGTTAGTGAAAGACTGGTACATTGAAAACAAAAACACACACACAAACAAAAAAAAGCAATTCAATATTTGACATTGAAATTGTCATATGAGCTAGAAACAGATGTAGGATGGCAGAGAAATAGTGTCTAGACTTTGGAAAAAAATAACCAAATGAAGGGCTATAGGAAAAGAGAAGTTAGTAAAGAAGACAGAAAAAGTAGAGAGATCTACCTTTGGTATTTATTTATTTTTTGTCATTGGATCAGTGGGTGACAATGATTATGATTTTTTTCTGTGTAAGAAATCTTAAATACATTTGTTAATACCAAGCTTCAAAAAGATAGGAAGAAGTGTAGTTTGATTGGAAAATGACAGACAACAGGCTTTTTTTTACTTCATATGAATAAGACTACAATTAATTTCATTATGAGCATAAGGAATTGATCTCTCTATAACAAAAAAACACATTATTTTAAAAATCAGAAATGACACATATCCTAATATTCATTCACTTACAAGAGGTTCTGGAAAAATTTAAGAAAATAAAGAAGTCAATATGTGAATTTAAATTGTTAATTTTTTAAAAAATTAAATGAAATATCACCAATGTCTTGCTTTTGTAGTGTATTTTATTTCTTTAAACACCATAATGTTTCCAAACAGTAACCAGGAGTTTGCAGATTTAAGAAAGAAGAAAGAAAGAAAGAAAGAAAGAAAGAAAGAAAGAAAGAAAGAAAGAAAGAAGAAGAAAGAAAAAGAAAGGAGCAGAAGGGAAACTAAAGTTTTTATAAAAATTTATTAGAATAAAAGAAATGGAGTCTGGTCACATCACACCTCAGTTCTCTTACTCATATTTTCTAGGGAGTGTCTTATCTACAAATGTTAATACACAGAAATTTTTAATTTTTGATAAGACATTACATTTGTTTTAATGCTTCTTAATTTTCCCCTCTAAATATAGTTTTCTCTGCTTACTAGCTGCTTCAAAATATACTGGCTCGGCTGACCTTTTACTATAACTTACTTATACTCTCCCAGGTTTCGAATTTTTCTTCTGTAACACACAGTTAAGTCTTTGAATTCTAATATTGAATAAATTTTGAAACGACTTTGAGCTCTGGGTGCTGGGCTTGGTAACCTTGAGCCTCCCATAAACTGGGGGAAACCTCAAAAGCAGCCAAAACAAAGCTCTTGACTTTCTAAATATAACATTTGTTTGACTCCTTGACTTGTGAACTCTGTTGTTTTTCCTTGACTGGTTTGCTACTATTATTCAAAGTCAACCTTTTCTCTACTTAGTTGAAAGCCATGCTCCAATGGATTAAAAGACAAAATTTCATCCCTTCTAATTAAATCTTAAAAAGCCCCTAAGAAGTGACATGAATAAACAAAAACACATGTGTATGTTAATTCTCCCAAATTATAGTCAGAGATAATGAATCCCCCCTTTAATTATTTGACCTCTGCTTTTAGTCTGGCTGGTAATAAATTGAATAAGTTTATTTAAATTCTAATTTTTATTTTATCCCATCAATCTTCATTTTTACTTGTTTTTTAAAACTTTTTAAATCAGTGATTACAGCTTTTAAAGATTTAAAAGGTCAGTCATTTTCTAACAAAGCTGAAACAGAATTATGAAAATAAAAATTGAAAACTCTTACATGCTTCCTTAAATCCCAAACCACTTTCTACAGGTAACTATAAATTTTAGTAATGGAATGATTTTCATGTCTCTATGTAGTTTTTTTCCACATATAAATATGCATACACTCACATATATCTCTAATTTTTATCTTTATGCTTTGTGTGGCCCAAATAACATTATTAAGTGAGTGATGAATTGTTAAGTGGATGAATGGCTCCATAGGTAACCACATTACATCTCATGAGATAATTGAGTATTTTTAAATTATGTCTACTGTATTGGAAAATTTACTGTCCTTTTTAGTATTCTAGTGAGAGTAAAATTCTCTTTTTAAATCTTAACAGAAAAAAATTGAATATCCACATACAAACTAGTTCAGACAATCAGTGAGAGCTTATAAAGTACATTATTTTTTGTTTTCAAAACATATTACTGTTAGGTATTTCGTACTTAATATTTATAAACTCTTTGAGCAAATTCAAATGTAAATGAAAAATACAGCTTATTTCATTAAATACAAGTTATTTCATCAAATCACGTTAGCATTTTAGCATGTCATTAACTGCTTCTTTCTAAGTGGAACAATCTAACATTATTTTGGATATGGGTCTAGTACATTCTGTAGCAGTACTTACAAACAACAGAAAAATAATGTGGACTCTAATACTGTATTTTTGTCAAATTTGTTTTTAAGAACAAATGATGTCCATTTGATTTATAACACATATGGAGTGTTTCTTAAGGATTTATTTTATATGTGTCAAAACATTAATCTTGAAATAGTAAGCTTCTGTAAGTGCCTGTGAATTCATAATGTGTTGGACGCCTTGCCACCAAATATATATTCAGTTCCCAGCACTACTGGTGTTTCCAATTTCAGTAACTATAATATTATCACCTTTGGACTTTTATGGTATCTTTCATCCGTGGATCTTAAAGGGCTTTACAAACATTAATTTGCACAACATTCTTGTGAGATACAGAAATATCATTAACCACATATTACAGATGAGGAAACAAGCATAGAAAGGTTAATAATACGTGCACTACTTTCTACTTGTATGGTGCCTTTGATTCAGAGATCTCTATGTACAATGGAACCTTTATAATGTTGGTACAGGAAAACAGAACTGAAACATACAGATTTTCATAGAAGACTTGTTATATTGCTTAGAGATTCTATAAATTACCTCCATAGACAGATTAATAATAGAAGGCACTGTATTCAAATTATTTTCAATGATAGTTGGAAATCATGAATGTAAACAGTATTAATTTTTTTATAGCTTGAAAGCATGATTGTATGATTATCCTACATAGGCAATGGGCTATGTAAAATCACACATTTTTTTAAAACCTCAAAATTTATATAATTCACAGTAGGATGGATATCAGGATTGTTGCTCTATGCATTGGTCAACTGTTTATAATAAAAACAATAAATAACTGAGTTTCATAATTTTCTTCTTCTTTGTTAAATTTCTCATAGCTAAACCTGTTTTAATGTCTTCATTTCTGCTATGTGTATTTCAGTCCGTATACTCACATAGTTGCACTAAGATTCACAGTGGTTATAAAGGAGCCTAACAATAAAGGAGTTACCCACAGCTGTATTTCTCTCCATCACTGATTGCTCTTCCTAAAAAAAATTAGAGCTCCAATTTCCAGTGAATCTTCATATACTTTTTCTTTCTTCTATTGTAATTTAATAAGTAATCTTTTAGCATTGCTTCTTGCTTTTTGCTTCCCACCACTTTCTCAGATGGTTTATGGTTACGGAATATTGAAGAACTCAAGGTACTATGCTACAGTACACTGGCAATATGGAATATGATATGCATTGACTTAAAGGAGCACATAGTCTGGCAGTGGACACAGGCATGGACATAAAATCATAATCATATTGACTACACAATCATGCAAAGTCTCTGTGAAACAAATCTATAAATGGTTACCCCATAGGCTGGTAACACACTTTTCATTTAAGAAGGAAAAACTGGAGCTTTAAGTCTATTAAAGCAGTAGTTCAAGAGAAAAGAAAATAGTTTAATTACCTGATTACTACTGACAGATCCTGGAACATGAAATCATTGGCATAGATACCTGCTGGGTTGAGGACCTGCGCTAATTCTTGCAGGGTATGTTTTAGGTTCTGGGACTGTGATTATAGTAGTTTGCCTTTTCTCAGAAGTACCTGAAGTCTTGTAAGGAAGCTGATTGGGATACTTACATTAAAATGTAGGCAACTGAAAGAGGAATAACATAAGAAAAAGCACAATATAATTTTCTTTTTCTCTCAGGATGTATGCATCCTCAACTTGTTTTTTCTCTCTGCCAGTACAATGAATTCAGTTGCCGCAACCTCTTCCTTCATCAGAGGTTTCTGGAAATATTTCTAAATCTTTATTTCTTTTTTAAAAATAATTTTATTGCTATACTTTTGACATACATCATGATCACATTCCTCATAGAGAATTTATTCCTGTACATAATATACCTTATTTTTTCCATTCTCTTGTCTTCCCTTTAGTCCTTCCAAATCTTAATCCCTTCTTTCTGCATCTTTGTCTAGCAAGGAAGAACCGGTGCTGAAAACTTGTGCCCGTTCTCTCTGTTTTTCTTCATGGCTTTTCTTTTCCTGGAGGGGAAGGATGGCTACTGAAGAAGGAAAGAAGCTTCTAAACATGTAGTTGTAGAACTAATGTGATTTTGGCGTAGGCTAGAACACTACTTCAATTGTGCCCTAATGTATTTACAATGATGTGTAGGCACGCCTATGTCTGAATATATTGTATTGAGAGTGGTAAGAATTTCTCCATTGATATACCCCAGATTTCTACAAATGGGAGCAGTTTTTAAATGTTATGCTTAATCTCAACAAATTAAGTAGAAAACCTTGTTTCTAAGGACAGCTCTTCAGTTCTGGCCTGATCGCATTGGTAGGCTAAACTGTTTCCAATGTGATAGAAGTTAAGCCTTGGTCTCCCTTATGGGATTTTATAAACATGTTAAGTAGGCAAAAGAAAGAGAGATTGATGAATTGGACTAAAGTCCTATAGGCAGAGAGGAAAAAAAATACAAGCTGGTTTAGTTTGAGTTGTTACGCTCTGTACAGACAGAATTCAACCTCAAAACACAGTGAAACACAGAACCTTTAAAAACAGACAGCCTTGGATTCAAATTCACGATAGCTAATTAAGTGTATGTGTCCTACTTTAACTGACTTAAGCTTCTGTTTCTTCATCTTTAAACTAGGCTAGTATTACCTGCTTTATATAATCATTAATATGTTTAAATCATAAGAAGTTCATGTGATAAAGAACTCTAAAAATTATTTGCCATTTATATGAAATCTATACAGCAGATATATAGAAATATCAGTCTCATTCTTATGCTTACACAAGGACTTCAAAAATGAATGAATAAATTTTAGTATATAATTTCTAATCCAGTTCACTAGCAAAAGGGGAATGACTGGGTTCTGATTGATCTTTTCTTTTCTATGTTTATCATCAATCTATCAGTCAGTATCTGAGATAATTTAAAACTGATTCACATTATTTACTGATCCAACCTAATGAATCCTGATATCCCACATTTGAATCCCCTTATAAAATGTTTTAGGTTTTTCAAGTGTGAATTACTTAACCACAGTCATACCGATTGTAACATGCAGGAGGGAACATAGGTCCTATGACTTCTAATCTAGGGCCTTACCTACCAGATCATACTGCTTTGAACACACTTCACAGGCTTATCATTTCCTAAGCTTGAGAAAACCTCACTAATATTATTAGAACATTCCAGGTCTCCCTTTCCATATTCATTTATGTACACTGATCAGCTCATTCTTTTCAAATGCCAGGGATGGTATTGCTCACTCGAGGAACTTCAGTACCCAGCAGTCTTTAATGTAAAAGGCAAACCTTTCCACTAATGAGCAGTTTGTCTAGTGTTCTTAACCTTATCAGCAGCTCCTCAAGTGATAAAGGCTTAACTATTATGCACCGAAAGGTGTTGATAATTCTCAATCTTCATGCAGAAAATGGCTCTTTTGTCACTTCTTAGAGTCTACTGTTAAACTTAGCATACTGCTTACAAATTACCTTTCCTGTTCTGCCAAGCAGTCAGCTGGAAGTATTGGTGGGCCGGCAGCAGGTGGAGACTCCTCCTGTCAGGACAAGAATGATACCTGCTGCTTAATAGAAAAAGAACCATCTACAGTTTAATGATGTAGACCTGTCCCAGGAAATAGACTGGGTTTAAAGACCAGGTGGAGGAAAGAAATCTTTTTTAAATGGGAAAAATGAGATTGAGTATTAAAGACTGTACAAACAGAATTGAAGGCTAGAGGTTTTATCAATTCAAACACGAGTGCATAGTAGCGAAAATGATTTTATTCTTCAGCTACTGGGATTCCCTAGCCACGGTGGGCCCCATAAAAAGCAAGCCCAGGGCTCACAGGGCTTTTCCTCTTCCAGCTTCTGGAATGAAGAATGCAGGACAACACTGTCTCCATGTTGCTGCAAGAGAAACAATAAAAGCTTGATCAGCTGAATACTTAAATATGGCTGAATGTTTGATGAGATGAAGATGTAATTTTGTCTATGTTCCCTAAGGATCTGGATTAAATATGACTACAGGGCCTAATCAAATAGCTAGTCACTGAACAACAGTCCCAACTGCATTTTTCATTCTAGGCATGCTTTTCTTCCCCCCTCTCCTCCAAGTACATTACTTATTCACTGGTTTGTCAGCAGTGTGCATTATTAGCGCTTGAGAGATAAAACTTTAAGTGTTGCTCCCAATTAGCACAACAGTGACCACGCACCATGCTCTGTGCTTAATGCCTGCTCTCAGAGAGGAGCTGGTTTTGAAGGTCTGAGGTGGAGGAGAAAAAAAATGAAACAGCTTAAGCATTCATTTTGAGTGGAGAGACAGCTCCTATTAACATTTAACAGCATTTGTGCAACTTGGTGCGGAGGTTATGATGCAAATGAGGAGGAATTAAAAGTGGCCAGGGGTTTGTCATTGATGGATTGCAGTCTGGCGGTGTTCACACTTCTGCCGTGTCCATCAGAAGCGATTACTGTGTAATTAAACCTTATTTCTCTACTCTTCAGTGCATAATTACTTTGTGAATGTAACCATCATCTAAAAAAGCTACCAAAATGCTTTAGCATTTAGTCTAGCAGTCATTCCCCTAGCTTGTGTCAGATATAACCATCAGACAGTGCAAAAGAACTGTCACTTTTAATAAGAGGCAAAAAATTAAATGAAACAGTATGCTTATTACAGGAAAATTAGGCGTTCAAGTGGTAGAGTCCTTTTCTGCTATTTGCATAATTTATTCTTTTTTGTCCCTCACACCAGAAGCTTCAGGCAATTTTCTTCACATTTAAATAGATCGCACATTTAAGGCTACTTAAGGAAAATTATCACTTTGCATATTTTAATTGTTGTAAAGAAAGTGAATAGAAGAGGTCTGCAGCTTGGACTCTTGAGTCGGTCAGATGCTCAACTGTCTGATTCTGGAGCTCCCCACTGCTGCACTAGAGATAACCCTATAGTTCACAGCCATCCACTTGCATTTCATCAGCATGCAAATGCAGCTTCCAGCACTACAATAAGTGGAGCTTTGATATTTACAAACTGCCACTAATAACTAAAATGTAATTTGTTTGACATAACTTTAGATTTTCTTATCATTGTGACTTTTTTCCTTTTTCAGAGGAAAACCTGATAAGTTCTTTAGGTTTAGAAAAACTAGGAATTAGTGCACTCAAACCTGATAATGTTCTACAGGTTCTAGAAACATGACTTGCTGCAAAAATCATGGCAGTCTTTTTATTTTAGCTGACCTGCCAACATTTCCAGTGCTTTTATTTAACTGGGATTTGCCTGTAATTAAAAGAAAAATTTGCATAAAATTACAGTGAAAATTCTTTCCCCCGTAAGAATTTTTTATCAAACCAATGGTGTTCCAGATGACTGACTCGCTGCCAAGGGAAAGATGTAATGTTTCAGTGTGCTTGTGTTGTAATTCAAAAAGATGAGTGCAACAAAACAGGGCATTCCAGAGCAAATGCTGTAAATAGGCTAATGCCTGTACAAACTGTTAATTATGAAAGTGGAGCAAAGTTAAATGGATACTCCAGTGAAAACTTCGATCAAAACATACTTTGCTTATTTATTGTACTTAAGTAGGCTAAAGAATCTTAGTGGTGTAATTTGCTTAGTTTTTGTTACCAATTAGGAAAAATTCCAAGGACACAGAAAACTAAAGTCTTCATTTTGACAAGACAGCAATGCTTTAAAGTATATTAAGAAGGGAATCTGATTAACTCAGCAACACTTTTGTTTAATTACAAACAATTATTTGTTCCCTTTGGCTACTGGTCATTTTCATTTACAATGGCATTGTCCTCCTTAAGTGCAAACTCTAAACTCTAATGAATGTCTGAGGGACTACAGTTAGCACGCATACATAGACACTAAACAAACATTTGTCTTAAAAATAAGTGAAGTAGAACTCAGTTTATGAAAACTATTGGTGTATGACAGAGGAGTATAAACTAGTATATTATAGAGATTTTAAAAAGGTGAGTACAAGATATGAACTGATAATTTAGAAAAGAATCTACTATCTTTTTAATTTGATATGACCTTCAGAATAATCTTTATTCTTTGAATTTTGAAATGCAATACAGTGCTAGGTAAAGGCCAATAAAGGATTTTTAAAGGAATTATCTCTGGCACAATGTTTTCCAAATGTATATTTTTGCTTATTATTTTATTTAAGTCAATGAAAAAAATTACATAAATTTTGAAAAAAGGTAGTAAATTTTGAAAAGATGTTCACAGTTTCCAAGAGGTAACACAGAGCTGACATCACATATGATTTGGACATATTGCTTAAAAACAAACAAGTTTTATCTAGCAGCATTCTTTGTATCATTGAACACCTGGTTAAATCAACTGATTCAAAGTTTTGGTTTTCTTCCTTTCCTCTTTTGCAAAAGTGATCTTTAACTGTGCTGATTCACCAAACATTTCAAAAAGAAATTGCATATATTTTTTACTGTACACCCTGAACTCCCACTTACTGCCAAAATGACAGTAGCCAGAAACAAGTGACTTCTTAGTGGATTTGAATATATCAGAGGATCAAATACAATGAGCGCAATATTTTTCACTTTAATATAAATTTTCTTCTGTAATAAAATTAAAAATTATCTCTATTTCAGATGACATTTGTCAGATAGTAAGTTTCTTGAAGGCAGAAATGAAGTATCTCTTTACAGTATAATTTACACTTCTAATGAGAGCTCATAATGAAGAGGTCATGATGATAATGAAGGTGAGTGGAAATTTGAAAAGCATATTTCTTCTGGAAAGTTGTAAAAAATTCATTTTTCTTCATAATATTCCTTTTAAGTTTGCTTCCTTCTAGGAAACAGAGATAAAAATAAAAATACACTTAACTTGGACTGGCACATAGCTCAGTAACAGGGCAGTTGCCCAGTATACACAAGGCCCTGGGTTGATTCCCAGAACAAATAAATACATCAGATGTCCAGATATTTGTGTTAAAAAATTTATAAATATTAAAAAAACACAAAAAATAACATTTATGTGCCTTACCATGTGTAACATGATGGGGAATAATTGCAAGTAAAGTTAAGAATTTACTCCGTATGGCACATCAAATGTAGACTATCACTACACAAAAGAAAATCAAGCTTCATCAAAGTCTGACTAGAACTGGGTGTGGTGATACATATGCCTGTATTCCCAGTACTTCAGAGGCTGATGTAGGAACATCGCTGGGGGTTCCAGGCCAGTCTGGGATACATACAGTTCAAGAGGATCCTAACTTACATAGTGAAAGCCTGTTTTAAAACAACAAAACACAATGAATTTTTTCCAACTTGATAGTTCACATTGAAGTCCAGAAGGGTCTGGCAACTCATCTCTTATGTCACTTTCAACTTTTATGGACAAACTTCCATGGCTTTTGACAGTGCCTAGCATTAGTCTCTGTAATTACTATGGCAAACATGCAATGTACTGAGTCAGTTGGAACTTTAGACAATGTAGTATAATGACAAAGAACACAGCCTGCGAGTCTGTAGAAGTGAGTTAAAATTCTTTCATGTTTTCCGATCTTTTTGATATTTTCTTTGTTGCTAAAGTTGTTAAGCTTCCATATTGACCTCTGCAAAATGGCCTTCTACCTCACAGTGTTGTCAGAAACATTTATCAAGATAAATAATAAAATAGTATTGTGCTAAGCCTTTAGTAAATATCTAAAATAGCCACCGTTATTAAGTGACATGAAACTCACACTTTGCCTCAACATCTTTCCTTATTAAGTATACTTTTAATTGTAAAAGAAAGTCATGTTTTTAAAAATAATGTAAACTCAACCTATTATCTTTTCATTTTTGCATTGTTGAAGATGGAACCAACAGCCTCACATATGCTAGGTAAGTACTCTACCAACTGCGCCACAGTCCAACCCCTACTTTTATACATATATATATATATATATATATAGAGAGAGAGAGAGAGAGAGAGAGAGAGAGAGAGGCTCATATTTATGCATGTATCTTTGTAGTATAATCCACATTTTCAAGCATGCTTTATCATTTATTAGACACTGAAGCACTTTTTATCTTAGAATTATGATATATGGTAGCGCTATATGTGTTATCAATTTATTTTTCTTTTCAATGGTCTATTAATTTTTCCCAAAGAATACTGATTTATTGGAAATAGTATTGAAATGAATATATGTGTGGAATAGTAAAATAGCCAAAGAGACTGAACATGCCCTTAGCTTTTTAAAAAAATTTTATCTGATTATGTTTTCAGTACATACTGATTGCATTCACCATGGAGAGTTGGTACATCTATTCACTTGTTTCCTACAAAATAAATAAACATTTTTTTCTTTTAAGATAGAGTGTTGGGCTGGAGATTTAGCTCAGTGACCACAAGTGCCAGCCTGGTAAGCACAAGGTCATGAGTTCGATCTCCAGTACCAAAACAAACAGACAAACAAACAAACAAAAGATAGAGTCTTATTATGTAATCCAGACTGGTCTTGAAATCATGGTGATCCTCCTGCCTAAACCTCCCAAATGCTGAGATGAGAGGCATCTGCCACTATGCCGAACTGTTAAATTTTCATTTATTGAAATAGGAAACCTATAAACAGCAACGCTGAGCCTTAAACTTCTCCACCTGAAGACATTGGGTAACTGAATTTTTCATTCCACAGACATAATTTTGCTCTGCTTTCACTGACATACAACCTAACTCTTTTGATATTCTGTGTGTAAGAGAAGATAGCATAGGAAGAAGGCTCTTAATTATTGTCAGTCTCTCCTAGTGTTTTTATGGTCATCATGAGTAGTCTCAGTACATTGTTATATTGTAGATATTAAACATATTCTAAGATAATATTTTAGAAAAATAAAAACATTGGAACAATTTATATAAGTGAAACACCATATACTTAATGATAAAATCCATTTAGCTCATTTTGATTCCATTTTGCCTTCTTTACTGCGCCTCTCCCACCTCCTTTAATGTTATCCTTTTAAAATAAGTGCAGAACCTTACAGAGCACCAGGAAGAGTTAACATAATGTACGGAGATAGGAATGGGTTGACTCCAGCTCCCAAAATTGGGCTTGATGACATGTATATTGGCTCAACTGCAATGTCAGACACTGTAATGTTAACTCATCCAACATTTTTAGAAGTATTTCTATTTACTCATATAAAGCCTATCCTTTAAGAGGACCCTTCATGATCATTCAGCTGTTTATTGGAGACAAATCATATTTACAAAATATAGAAGTGGTACAGATTTAGGTCCAGCAAATTTACAAATTACAGAGAACAGGAATGAACCTATGTGACTTTGGTCAGAAAACTAGCACTAAGTGGTAACATAGACCTCACTGTCAGAAATGAGCTCTGAATCTTTCAATTTCAATGATTAGAGAAAGAAAGCTTTGTTGACTATTGACTTAATATTGCTAACTTAAAACTGAAAGGAGTATTATAGTATTGTTTCATTAATAATCCAGGCTCAATTTTAAATGTTATTTAACTAGCATATATGAGTCCTAATACATATATATATATATATATATATATATATATATATATACACATAGTAAAAGTATAATAGGGTTAGCTTATAAGAGTTGGTGGAAATAATTTTCTGAGAATCATGATATGGCCTTTTAAATTATTTGCCTTTATTGCTTCCTATTTATGGATATGTACATTACATTGAACTGAAAGAATATTTGGTTGCCTAATGCAATTTGTATATAGATGAAGTCTTAAAACCTTCTCCTGGTTAGAATAATTTGACTAGGTTTCAGAGTATATGATGAAATAATAAAGTATTTTAATAAAATGTAAACATTATTGCTGTGAGACTTTATAAATTATGCTATATTTTCATCATTTTTTATGTGCAAATTTTCACTAAATTGAAATTAAGAAAAGGGTTAAGGGAAAAAGATACTATATTTCAGCATTTTATCATATCAATCATGTTTATTCATTTTTATGACATCAAACGTCATAAAAATCCTTTTTCAAATAGAGTTGTACAGCATTCAATGGCAAATCAACTGGAAAGTAAACCTTTTTGCTTAAGTATTTGCTTAGGTCTGAGAAGGTGTTTTGAACAATGATTTATTAGTGATGATAGGGGCTGGAGTTTAGTGGCACAAGCGCCTACTTGGCAAGTGCAAGGTTGTGAGTTTGATCCCCAGCACCCCCCCCAAAAAAAGGATAATTTATAAGTGACTATAGTGGTATTTACAGTATTGCTTTCTTTTGATCTTTAGGGAGTAGCTAAAATATTTGTAGCTTACTAACAGAAGCTCCAGTAAGATGACTCAGCTGAGGATATTTATGAATTTTGTACTAGCAGCCCAGTAATCTTCAAACTAGCGTGCTGGCCTTATCTGGGGATTTGAGAGAAATATAAATATATGAGTCTTATGCTATTTACGGAACAAAAATCTCTCAAAGTGAGGCCCAGGAGACATTTTTAAAAGGTTTGCATGTAATTTTTATGCATATTAAAGTTTGAGAACCACTGTAGTAGGCCAAAAAAGATACAAAGGAGATGGATATAAGTAGATTAATGGGGGATAATTGGACTGGAACAGTGAATATTCTGTAACTATCTTTCACCATCTTCAGTCTGTGGCAAACAGCCATTTGTTCCATTTCCTGTAAGATTCTTAGAGAATTTTGTAGTATCTTATCAGCTGTGTTATGCACACGTGGGGAGGTTATGAATGGCAATGGTAGATCTAAGAGACTCCTCTGACCCGAAGTGAAGCACTTGTAAATATATGAAAAAAAATGGATGAACATAGGAATTTAATTCTTGGGAAGTTTTCCGTTATTACAATTAAATAGTATGAACTTGAAAACAGTAGGCATAGCAATCAGTTAAAAACTGTACTGTAAAACTATATTAATTGCAACACAAAAATGAGCATTTTTATGCTTCTTGTTTTTCAGTGTTTGATAAAACAGCAAGTATTGTGTTTAATACATGTATGATTTTTCAACATGTGCAAATGATGTGGAATAGTTTTCTTTGTCCAGAAGCTAGTAACCATCATTGTGTAACATGATGAAGCACTTGCTCTATTCATGTGTTAAAAGCAGGCAAGGCACATAATAGGAATACAGAGTAAAAATAGAAACTGTACTACCTTTTAAAATACCCCCACATAGGTTGAGCAAAATTTAAGCCATTGCTGCTTGATCTAAATTATTCCTTTACTACTTCCTAAATTTCAGAAACATCTGTAATCTGAAAGTAATATTTCCTTGTGTTACAGATGATAGCATCATAGTCCTCACTGATTTTGTGATATAATTCTTCATTATTATTGTCTAAAATGGTTATCTTAGAATTAAGATTGCATTTATGGTCTTCTCTAGTACCTTTA
>PVJX010008606.1:32500-64795 GCA_004027295.1 Dolichotis patagonum
CTTTCATTTTGCAAAATGCAGATTCAATGATTATGATGTCCAATTCTTGCTAACATGAGAGTTGGATCACAGACATGTCTTTCTGCTTGGAGTTGGATAAATTTTCAGGCAAAGAGATTCTAAATGCTTCTAAAACATACTTTCTTACCCACCAATATATTTAAATTTATAATGACTATTGTAGGAATTAATTTGTATTTTATTTTGGATGTATTCTTTTGAAAACTGCATAGCCAAGTACTATGCAGCCCATGTAAATTGACCTTGCTATTTTACATAGCATAGCCTCTGGATAGCTTTTATCACTTGCCCAGATGGTGTTTGGCCTATGTATTTTAGTGAAATGGTTTATTTTCTCCTTGATAGGTTTCAAATGCACAAGAAAACATTATACCCGTCTATCTGCATTTGAGTAGAATACAAACTGACTAATAGATAAACATTCTGTGTGAAAGTAAATAGCCTTAAAGTACACTGTCTTCACATTCCATTGATCAGCTCAGTCAGCAAAGTTTTCCATATTGTCACTAACGATCTAAATATTTTGGAGAGAAGCATGCCAGAAGTGCGGAGTATTTCTATTTGTGTCATTATAAACTACCTCTTGAATTTCTATTGATCCTTCTACTGAAGTAGTTGCTTTCACTTCCTTCTTTTCATCCCTGTTGAAATGTTATTACAGTTGTGAAGACAAGAATGAGGTGCTGTTAAATGGACTGGTTGAATCTCCTGGTCAGACAGCCAAGGGACTTGGACTGATTCATTGCCTTACCTTTATTAGGAGTCTTCTCCAAATTCTTAGCAGTTGAAAAGAGGTTAAGAGGATGAAGCCTGATTACTTAGCTGTACTATCAGCAATTGTACACATTTACTTCTGAGGATGTGGTACCCGCCCCCACCTCAAGCCCCAAAATAGATGGTCAAAAAGAGCTCATTAATAGGCTAGTCCACAGATGAGCTCATGATGCTGCCGTGTACAATCACAGAACCACAGGAGAGCACTTTCTACTCAAAGATCAGCTTTAGTTCCTCCAATAGATCTTCGTTTCTTCAACTTGCCTCATTTCCTAAGCGATTAAATTCTAGAACTCCTGAGGCTAAATGAAAATCACACACAACTTCAGCTTCTGCTAAGTACATTGATTTTTTGACCACTCACATCTCAAACTAAATTTTAAGTCACTTAAAGCTAGAGCCAGTATGTATGACTTCAATGTATTGTCTGTTTTATAAATGAGCATGGAAAACAATAGAGTCATATATTTGGTATTAAGTCTCACTAGCCACCAAAAATGTGGGGTTGATACTGGATTTTCCAAAGTTGTTCAAATAAACCTGGGTTTCTCAAAACTTGCCAGATGCTTCCCAGTGAACACAGCATGTTGGCGGACATGAGATGTAATGTGTTAAGGACAGAAAATAGGTCAGCACTGTGCAAAAGTAAACTTGTCAGTGAGATCAATATGAACCTACAAGTTATTGTGGATATTAGAATTTCCTACAAAGAGGGATTCGCAGGGTAGACCCAGAACAGGCCCACGGCATTTATTCACGTGTGACAAGCAGAGGACATACTGTAGTATTATTTTTTGTATCCTTAGTGAAAGGCACTGCTGTTTAATATTTGTATTTGTATTGAATATTTGTATTTAACTGCAGTTCCAATTGATTGAATATCATAGTAAATTAAACTCTGGTACATTTGCTCACTTTTTATCAACATGGATAAAAGGGCAGTAATGATCATGCATCATAAAATTTAAGAAATATCATTAAGTCCCTCATTAACTTTCTCTATATGAAGTATTTCAGAAAATTGGACATTGTGGATGAACTTAAAAAAAAATTGGAGAAAAAAAGAAAATAACAGACTTTTCTTGGGGCTTCTCATTGCATTTATTTAAATTTTTTAAAAATGTACATCATTTCTTTGAATACATAAAATGCCAGTGCTTTGCAACAGTTTTGTTACTGCATCTCTAAACTAAAAAAGGAGAAAAAAAAAAAACCAGAAAAAATACATTCAAAACGCTAGGCTGTTTGCTTATGCACAGGCAGTGCTTTAGAAAGCTACAGCCTGCACTGTGACTGTTCCGAGTATGGGGGACATCAGCCAGCTTTCAATGAGGAGTTGCACATAAAGCGTTAAAGGATACAAAGAACAACCTGATGGGAAGCAGGAGAGGAATAAGAAAGTAAGAAAAGAACTACATATGCCATGGGAGGGGGTGGCAGACTCATGTGGAAGTAAGCATAAAGACTGATACGTGGGGAAATGAGATTTTTGCAGAAAGATAGAAGAGAACAAAGTGATCTGTTTGGCAAAGTCATGTTGTGGTGTGTTGTGTCTACTACCAATTTGCTGCTTTACTTTCTAAGAGAAATGAAACAAAACTGAGGTAGAAATGAATGCAGGAACACTACAGCCAAGATTTTAAAATGAGAAGCAAAATTGCACTGACAAGAGTGGAGTCAAAAAGGGAAGGGGACATAGAGGTTCTTTGAACGGTTGCTTTATTTGTGTGTGGATATGTTTTGGTTGCTATCCTCTGCATTCTATCAAACAGCACAGCAAGCCTATAAACTAGATTAGTGAATAGAATGACACCATTCCCAGCAGTTTAAGAAATAATTTGCAAACTACCACCACCACCACCACCACCACCACCACCACCACCACCACCTATGCAGTAAAAGGCAGTCAGTTTTTAGGTACTGTGACTTGACTTTCAGGGTCCTAACCAGGTCTGTGGCTGACTGTTCTAGACACTAACACAAACTGAATAAGTAGCTTTCCATTAACCAGTGTACCTTTTAAGAACATTTTCACTTAATTATCAAGGAGCAATGAACTAAGAACTCTTGCAGTTACTGACATAAAGAATTATTCTGCTCTGGTTAATTCCCCATAATTAGTAAAAGAACTTTTAAAAAATCCTTCCATTTCTACTTCAAATTGTAAATATTCAGTTGTATCACACTTCAGTATTGTTTCTGGATACATTCAAAGAAATGTTTCTTGCTATTTTCCAATTGTTGAGGTAAACATACATTTTAATATAAAGTAACATTGAAGCCTAACCTATTACTCTCAGCAGTACATAGTGCTTTCAACACATTCCTTTGAGGTACTGTACAAATCACAATCACTTTCCTGAGTTTTTGCAGACAAGAACATTAAAAGAAATGAACTGCAGAAATTAAGGTCCAGATTACCGTTACCCTGTTTTACCTGTTCTTAGTTTAATACTGCAGAACAGACAGGATTGAGGAATACTGTTGCTCTTAAAATGGCAAAAATCTGGTTTTCTGTCGTAACACAACCGTTCATCTCTTTAGTCCAATAATGTTTGAAGTTAAAGCTCTTTATATTAGCACATGCCACCAATGTAATTGTGAGGCAAACAAAAAATAAAGCACCACTTCAGGCACTTGACAGCAACTAAATCTCGAGAACAGCAGAATGGAACCAACACACGAGGTTCATGTCCTTCTGAAATCCACACACTTGCACCTTGCTCCTTGGTGAGTGTTGTCTAGCTTGAACCAAACTAAGCATCCACACATGCTTTCTGTCATCTGGGGCTTTCCAATCAGAAGCTCTCATTTGATGCACTTTTCCTCCACGTCTGCCCTGACTACAAAGATGCAACTTAATGGTCGTTTTCCCCAGTACCCTTTACAATTTAAACACTACTGGAAAGGGGCTCTATTCCCTATGTAGCAGGTTTTATGTGTGTGCCAACATTCATTACATTTTTTAAGACGTTATCACTGACTGCAACCAAACATTTTGTTCCATTCAACATACATATCAAGCTCTTTTTGAGATATGCTAGGCTGAATCTTGCAGAAAGCATTTTCAAAGTCTTGATATGTAATGGGCCGCAACTGGCTGGGCATAATGGCTGAAAGGTCTGTGGTTGGCATGGCGTGGAGGGGGCCCACCACTGCTTCCTGACACAAGTGAGCCACGTCTAGTCCAGAAAAGCCTTCTGTGCGCTGGACGAGCAGTGCAAACTCCTTGTCATTGAGACAGTAATTGTGCTGTGAGAGCAGTTGTACTATTATCTGGTGCCTCGCTGTGCTGTCAGGAAGTGGGATTAAAAGTCGTTTCATGAAGTACCTCCGAAGAGATTCATCTATTTCTTCTGGTTTACTGGTGGCACAAATTACTACGATTTGGTCCTCAGCCGAAGTTAGTACAGTGTCCAGCTGCATCAGAAATTCGGTTCTCATCCGACTGACTGGACTGTGTTCCTCACTCACTTGAGAGGAGAGAAGCAAGTCAATGTCACTGACAAAAATCACCGAGGGCTGGCGACACCTGGCCACAAGAAATGAGGCATGAATAATTTTCTCTGCTTCTCCTAACCACTTGGCGACTAGTCCAGAACCGGCAATTTTGAAAAATGTGGCCCCCAGCTGACTAGCTATGCACCTGCCCAATAATGTTTTGCCTGTTCCCCGAGGTCCAAATAAAAGGACACTCCGAGGTAAGGCTGTCAGTCCACTGAATGCATCTGACCTCAACACTGGCCACAGAACCTCCTCTTTAATGGCAGCCTTCACCAGGTCGAGACCAGCAATGTCACTCCAGTCCACTGGAGGTCCTTGGGTGATAATCTCATTGGTTACCAGGTCAATGAGGTGCGTGTCAGTATTCTTCAGCTGTTCGTCCACAGAGTGGTTGGATGAGGTAGCTGCACGGAGTCCAGGGCCTTGCATTGTGTGAGAGAGGAGCTGCCTGTGCTCGTCCCCATGCTCACTCATTACTGGCGACGTGTACTTCCCAAAGGATTCACTGGATCTTGATCCCAATGAATTTTTAGCAGTACTGTAGGAAGGAGGGGTCAGAGCCCTATTGGACTGGCTGCTGAATTTCCTTTGCTGTTCAGAGGACATTAGCTGCTTCGTTGGCTTAAATGCTAAGGATGATGTTTCAGCACTTCTGTCAAAGCCATTCCCCCGATTTGTGTTTGAAATGCTGTTGTCCGGCATCCTGTACATAGGACTCTGTGTAGATCTCTGTTGGCCATAGCTGTAATTTCCATAACTGGAGTCCATGTCTCCTTGCCCTGCCATATAGAAAGCTTTCCTTTTGAGAGAACTTGCGGAACTATTTGTCAGAGCCGAGGGTGCAATAGGTGTTAAACCATGACCTTGGTAGGTGTAGCCAGGAACAGTAGTGGGGGGTAGGGGGGTTGGAGCAGGAATTCCTGAAGGCAGGTATGCTGAAGGAGGAGGGGGTGCGCCTCCAGGGCTGTACCCAGAACCCACAGCAGTCTGAGGAGGATAGCTAGCAGAGGGATAGCTGTAACTGGAGAGGTTAGAAGTCCCATTGTAGCCTGGGACCAGGGCTGGTGGAGGAGGAGGTGGTGGTGGTGGCTGTAGGAGCCCAGAACTATGCAAAGGGGATGGATGAGGTGAAGGAAGTGCGGGTGCTGGCTGGCTACTGTAAGTAGAATGCAAATACGATCCGTTGTATCCTGGGGCATATTCCTGAGATGGGAGCCCTGCATGAAGACTGGGTACAGTGTGGCTTCCACAGGTACTACTTGAATAGCTAGGTTCAGTCAGGTTGCTGGCCACCCCAGGAGAGCTCCCTATACTTGCAGAGACATCTGTTGGAGGGAGGGCTGAACTGACTCCAGCTTTGCTGGCAGTGATAACATCTGGAACACAGTTCATGGGATAAACTGCTTCGGAATTCAAGGAAGGCTGCCAGGGTTCACTTTCATTTTTCCGACCGTTCACTAGTCCTGATGGTGCATCTGAATAGCTGCTGAGTACGGGTCGGTCCACAGGACCTTCCAAAATGCCAGAATACTTCTCTGCATATTTCTTTAGGAGGTTGGATGCAGTCAGGGCAGATATGTCATCGTTTGCCCAGGCATACTGATAGGTACGTTGCAAGTGGCCTCTGTAGGCTTCCACTTTGTGGGCGGGAGACCGAGTGGTTGAGGTGATGTCAAAGTGCTGTTCTGGCCACTGGGCATGCTCCGGCGTCCACTGCATCTTCAAGCCTAAGGATTTTTGGGGAGGGGGACAACAGTTAATTTATTCACATATGCATAAGAATCTTAAGCTTTTCTCCTAACTTTTTTGTTACACATTGTCTTCCGTCAATGGCATCCGCATTGTAAGGGATCACGGTCGTTTACAACACATATTATGGTCTCGATAATATAAACTCTTCAAAATAGACTAAATGTCACCCTGCAGAGTATAAAATGTAAACTCAATGTGAAAGAAAAGAAAACTCTGGCACAGTCTCATTTTTTTTTCATTTTTGAGTAATAAGCAAATCTATTTCTGTCAAGCCCATCAAGTTAGTTGCTATCTGTGCACCAACACACACACACGTATATATGTACACACACATTTTCGTCAATGCAATCACAGTTTCCCACAGCAAAGTATGCATGGATTTTAAATATATGGCATGTGATAGTATTAACATGTACACTATAAAGCTATTCTGTCTCTTCACATCACAGTTTCTGTTTTATATTTTAACAGTATAAAAATGAGACACAGCTGACAGATCACATCTAGGATACCTCTCTTATTTGGTACTGAACACCTAGTTAGCACAGTATAATGCTCCCTGCGCAGAACAATATGACACAGACATAGCAGGTCATTCCATAATCCAACTCTCATCTAAAGTGGTCCACGACAGTTTCAAATCTGCTTCGTGGAGTGCAGCAAAGCAATCTCCCAGGCAGCGCTCCATCGCTTTCATCGTACAAAGCCTACAACTCGGTATGAATTACAACTGGCTCCTTTCTGCCTCTCAGTTCTGTTGTTGAGTTTCTGAAAGAAAAAAAACAAGCATCACTTGTCTGTGGGTCTTCTAGCATCCTCTCTCCTCTTCTAATTCCCCCTCCCTTTATGGCCTGCAAGGTACTAAGAGGGGAAGGGAGAACATATACGTATACACACACACACATGCACACACACGCACATGCACACACACACACATGCACACACACGCACATGCACAGCACACACACACACCACACAAAGGAGGAAAGGGAAGTAGAAGAGAAGAATGGAGGGAGACTGGATTCTCTACATTTCTTTAGGAAGCACTGTGTGGCAGAAATTATAACTAGATAATAAGACCATATAGGCAATTTTATCATCTACTAGTCTGCTCACTGAAGCAAGGTGATTATTTAGCAAACTGTAAAACAAGTATTTTCTCATTTAAGAGAACATACTAAGCAGCTAGAATCAAGAGAATCATTTGAATTTAAAATATGAACCGTTGAAATTACCTTGCTTCCCAGATTAGGGAGGCAGGGCCCACAGAGATCCCCAAGTGGCCTCCAGTCTCCTGTGCAGTTGGTTACAGGAGAGGGCTGGAACGCTGTGCTATTTCCCAGTGCTGGCTCATTCCATTCTAATCTGTGCTCGGGCTGAGCACTTCCTATCCTGGTACAGCTATATAAAGCAGGTCTCCTTAATCTCTTTTGTATTAGCAAAGTGAATTTTGCAAACCGTCTTGTGCCCTCTGGCAGAGATTCCTTGATAAGGAGGAGTCCTGGTTTAAATGAAGCATCTGTGGCATCAGCTCCCTTCTGAATTAGCAGTCTATGTTGACAGCTTCTACTCCCTTCTCTCTCCCAATCCCTTTAGCTCTTCATTGCCTGACTCTGGCTTCTGACATGGCCAGCTTTGACTCACTGAGCTAAACTGAACACAGCACACAGTTTGGTAACAGAATGGCATGTTGATTCCCTTCTGACTCCCTCTTCCTTGTTTGCAAAACCACTGCACCAGACACTGGAAGTTAATTAGCAGGATGATGCTGTGCTAATTGTGTTAATTTACAAGGTTTCAGTCAAAGAGAATCATGCCAGGGCTGGCACTGCTGTCATGCTTCCGACTTAATGATTAAGAAATACTGAAAACAAGGTGGGAAGGATTGCAGTAATTACACAATAAATGAATAAAGCAACAGGATTCATTTGCAAATATATTTTACTGCAGTTGTACTCATTTGCATTTGGATTTTGAAAAAGGATCCATGTAGATATTCATTTGCAAATCATCAACTCAGTTAAATAACGTCTGAATGGTGTACAGTATTATCAACCTTCATATATATGTATATTTAGTAAAAATACTAAAGACATTATTTCTCTTGTATTTCAACAGATTCTCATTTCACTTTCCCTCGGCTATCCCAAATCTTTACATGTTTGTTTCAAAACTTTGTTTTAAAATATTCTCATCTAGTGAATCTTGAGGACGTGCACCTTACAGCAGAGACCTTCTGGGCATGAGTTCTAGGAAGAACTAATGTGATATCTTAATTGTTTCTGCTTTCTCAATCATTAGTATTTAAGGGGGAGGAAAACACACTGCAAAATGGGTGAAATGACCGAAACCACACTTAAAGGGGAAAAGATGCAATTTTAATGAAGCAGCATTTCAGGAATCACACTTTCATTAAATTCAACTAGAAATTATTAAGAGCAAATCACCAGGAACCAATCGCAAGTAATCAGTATCTAAATTCTTCTAGTGCCATGGGATTTACTTCAAGCCTTATAAAAAGGAGAGAATATTAATGTGACTGTAATGTAGAACTGTCTAAATGACCTATAAATTCATTAGTCCTGTAAATTATTTCTAGGGAATTTCTATTAGGATTTTTTCTTTAAGACATTATCAAAATACTGAATAGAGAGAGAACACACATGTTATGATTAGACATTTTATTAGGTTGATACAGAAAAAAGTGAATATATTTCTTGAAGCAAGGGTTCAGAAAGTAATTTAGGAATCAAAAGCAATGAAATCTAACAGAACACACATATACAAACACACACACACACACACTCTAAAAAACACGGCTTCCTTTCATTTAGTTTAGTTAAATAATGTTTGCATTAATTAACACACATAGATAAAAAATATGATAGAAGATTTTGTTATTCTTTAACAAAAACAAAGTTGGTTTAAATAGGGTATCGCAGTACATATAATACCAGGACTCTGGAGGCTGAAGCAAGAGGATCGCAAGTTCCACGCCAGTCTGAGCAACTTAGCTACTTAGCTAGAGCCTACCTCAAAAGACAAAAGAACGGGCTGATGACCTAGCTTTCATATGCAAGTCCTGGGTTCAATCCCCAGGACACTAAAAAAGAAAAAAGAAAAAGGACACTACTTTTAGATTTATGAATTGTTTTAGAAAGCAGGAGTTGGGAGTTCTCCACCTATACTGGTTTCAATAATATTTTCTTGTAACTTAGTTATTTATGAACAAAACGCAAAAATGATTTTACTAAGTTACACCAATGTAAAAAATAGGAGGATGTACTTCAAATAAATAAAAAAGTCCATTTTCACTGAATATTTCTGCATGACTCCAGTAAAACTATTTAAATTTCATAAGATTTCTATTTCATCTGAAATTAAGCCAAGATCCTATTTATCAGAATTATTTATTTGGAAGAATCACTGGATACACCATTGCCTTTTGATTCTCAGGCTATTTTGGGATGTGCTTACCAAGATAATTGAAAGTTTATTTATTGATGCATATTAAATAACAATAACCTTAGGAAGGCTACAGAAGGCAAGATTGAATTTTGATTAAACATAAGGGTGCACAATTGTTCACATTCCCTGAAACATGAAAATTTATCCAGCATTTCAAAATAGCTAATGTTATTTGAAAGTGTAAGTTAATAACCACAAACTAGCTTTGAATATTAGCAGGATCTGAAGAAATTTGTTTTCAGGAGATTGTCTTAGCCTTGGGAACATCACGAATCTTTTTATCATTTTTTGACTTTTCAGCACAAATTAGAATTAGCACCAATCATGTTTTCGTTGTTCCATTTATTGGCGGTGCTATTTTTAACGTGAAATGGAAGAAAAACAGAGCCAAATGTTCTTTGAATACAAATATCATGCCCCATTTGACCATACTGTTGTTATTGATGAGTAAGCAGCAGTACATTCCTGTCACTCAACTTGGCACTCCAAAGTGAGATAGGCTTTATTTTTTGACAGGAGGTTTTACCATAGTGTCCAGACTGGACTTGATCTCCTGGAGTCAAGTGATTTCCCACCTTAGCTTCCTGAGTTCAGGTACTAAAACTACAGCCAGGCAACACCATACGTGGTTTATGAGACAGATTTTAAAGATAGCTTTTACATGATTTGTCCTCAGAACATAAGAAGAAAAATTTCAAAAATGACAACTTTAACACTGGAAACTTCACTCCAGAATAATAACCTCTACTGCTGTTTACAAAGCTTAAAAATTCCAAACACAAGAGATACTAAGAAAAATACCCCTTAAAGACAAGTGAAGAATTGCTCCAAAACATAAATCTTTATTTTGAAAAGAGAAAATTCTCAATGAACTGGCAAATGACACAGTATTGTGTTTTTAAAATAGATAATTTAATAAAATTTTATTTTAAAATAAGTTATTATGTGTCGTATTGAAATGTAAATGCTACTATAAAACATCTCAGTATGCTGTTCTAATTTTGTTGGCATAGGATGAATATATATATACACACACACACACACACACACACACACACACACACACAAATACAATCAATTTGTATAGAAATATATGAACAAATCTGTATTTTCTGTGGATGGGGAGCGGTTCAGTAGTCTTGCCATTCTTATCATTACTAACCAATTTATAACTTGGGTTTAATTACTAAAGAGTTACTGCCTTGCTGCTTTACTTCTTTCATTTGGTTCTGTAACTCATTTTGAAATTAAGTAACTGTAGTAACACTCTTCAAAATTATACAGAAATAGTTAAAAAATTAAGGGAGTGAAACCAACTTTCAAAATGAAAGTAAACTAGAAATAAAACGTTGGGCCTTCTATAATGTTTTTAGCACATATTTCTAGAAACAATAATTTGAAATAATATCCCCACCCGCCCTCAATACATATTTGCTATTCAGTAATTCTTTAAGTTTAAAAAAGCAGCCTCTGCTGTGTTCCCACAGGGTAATTCTAGCTGCTGGGGACTCTGCCCTCATTTGTAGGTTTTCTCAGACTTCCTAAGGGCAGGACCCTGAGGCAAACACCCGCAGGCATGGCGGGCTTGCTTGCTCTGGAGTAGCTGCATAGCACTCGCATAGGCCTGAACGACAACATCACCATGCCTAGTCCATTCCTTGGGGCTACTGCACCCTTAAACTTTTCATTTTTTTTAATATCTAATAAGCATAATACACTATTTAGCAAAGATTCTATCTAGAACAACCACTATTAGAGTCTATACAGTGATGTAAATATAGTTTATAACCTTAGCAGTTGGACGATGCAAAAACTTCACCATGTCTTGAGTCAGATGATAGAACAAACATACAGCATTCAGATTTTCATTGGCCACAATGAAGTTTTAAACACAGCAAAGAGCCTTCTAAGGCACCCAGCGCTCACGAGGCTGAGGCAGGAGGTCGGCTGTGAGTTCGAGGCCAGCCTGGACTACAAAGTGAGTTTGAGGCCAGCCTGAACAGCATAGTGAAACTGTTTCAAAAAAAAAAAAAAAGGATGGAAAAAAACATGAGCAAACAAAAAAAAAAATAGCACTTAAAACTTCCCCTCTGTAATGTCTACCTGTTATGATTCTTCAAGGGAATAGGGACCAGACCAAGTGTTCTAGTAGAGTCAGCAGCCTTCTTCTCTTGTCTGCTCATCCCTGCCACCCAAGAGGCCAGCACAGGAGAATCTAATTCAGTATTACTTGTAGAACCCATTTGATCAGGCCACTGCCTCAGTCCATTTCTGGTTAATTCCTAGTCTCAAAATACAGTGCTAGACCCAGAAATATTAAATAGAAAAGCCAGAGGAAGAAGCAAAGAAATTACAAATTCTCCTTAGTTTAATTTCTTTAACATCATGAGCATACTAAAATGAGAAGTCTTTTATAATTTGAAAGCGATAGAGTCTCACAGTTAGCTAGTGGACAGACTGAGCACCTATCCTGTGCAAAGCTTTGGGGTCTCATGCTAAGAAGTTTAATCAAGGAAATCTGACTTCTCATGAGGTTTTGTTTTACAAAGTGATGAAACCTTTCCAGCTTTCTGTGTTCTTCATAATATCACGTGCTAAGTTCTTTAAAGTTAGACTGTTTTGATTTTAGGGATCAATAGAACTTTAAAATGAGATGATCCCTCTTTCACAGATATTTTACATACTATGGCTTCCTGGAGAACTGGATGCTACCTTGTGTGGCACAGCAGTTTCTTTGGAGGAGTTACTAGATGGTTAGGTCAGAAGGAGACTGAAGAAACAAAAGGAGTTCTGGAATTCTGTTTATTAGATCACTGGCATAGAGTAGGTTACCATATATGTGCCCTGATCTTAAATTGCTCACACATATTACACTCAGTTTACCCAGCTATGATACCTGGGTGACAGTGGTATCATCTTAGGCTGCTAGTAGGATCATAAAAAGTGGTATTTTGTGGAAATATTTTCCAAGTGTAAACTATTCACATATTATTTTATTTTGAATAAGCCAAGGTGCATTAAACACAAAACAAAATACTAGCTAGACAGAAAAAGTAAAATCACTCCTGAAATGTTATAAATCAGTTTTTCTTTAACCTCAGGACAGCACTGAAAGAGAAACTTTCCAGTGGGAAAACGGGTTGTAAGAAAAGTACAAAAGCCAGGTGTGGCGCACACACCTATAGTGCCTTGGATTTTGCAGTAGAAGAACCAGGAGTTGAAAGCCAGCCTGGACTGCACAATGAATTCAAGGCCAGCCTGGACCTCATAGTGAGATGCTGCCTCAAAAAACAGAAAAAAGAAATAAATGCACTAAAACCATATCATACTCAGTAAAATAAACAGCATGATTTCCTTAATCAAAAAGGTGTCAAAACATTTCCATAATATTTATTTTTAATGTTAGTAACATAACAATTTAGAAAGCAAACCCAGGAAACAAAGTACTTAAATGTTTAAAACCAACTGATAATGATCTTGAACCTCCAGTCTTCAAAATAAGCTATTCTGATTATACAATTTAATACTGGGAAGTCATTTTTGTCTTTAAATCATACTTTCATGCCTCAAAAATTCAAATTTTAAGACATTTTGCAGCAAATCCCCCTACTCCTTCAATCGTATCTGCAGAAAACAAACCTATTTAACAAGCAGGAAGGCTCTTCTGGCTAAATGGTCGTGAGTACTGTAAACACGGCTGAGACAGTTCACCCTGAAACTGCCACTCGCAGACTGAGGGCAGCACACAGCCTGCAACTGTGTTCTTTTTTCCGAGGCAAGGTTATAAAAATTACTCAACTTCATATTTTCTTTAAAAATCTGTATTTTAAGCGTGTTAGAAAATCTTATAACACCTCACTTTTGCCTGGCTACACTTGGCTGAATCTCAGGACCAAGTCCCTCTTTGGACACTGCCAAATTTTCCATGTTGTCAAGATTCCCTATTCCCTGTTACACCAGGCAGTTGCATAGCTACCAGGTCACATTTTCATTTGAATTTATCTCTTCACTCTGGAGCTTCAAGTTTTGTTTTGTTTTGTTTTGTTTTCCCTTAAGTACATCTTCCAGAGCTACCCAGGGAGTAACATGACTCTAAAACTTCTTGAAAAATGCAGTCATTTTATAAGAAAATTTTTCCAAATACTATTTTGTATAAGAGCAACTATGCCCTCTTAATCAGAGCAAGGGTAAAATAACAGACAATTTTCTTTGTGATTCAGTGTCATTAGTGGAATAATGGATAATGATATCTTTAAAAAGAAACAAAAAAAACTTGGGCCAGGGGTTTAGCTCAGAGGCACAAGCACCTGCCTAGTAAGTGTGAAGTCATGAGTTAGATCCCTGGTATCCCTTCATCCTCTAAAAACAAAATCAACAATAACAACAATAAAAAACACTCTTCGAAGATTGGGTTTCAGTTTTCCTATTTTTTCTAACTCCTCAGAATTATTTCTGTATGTCCATTTTTCATATGTCCCTCTCTTTATTCCTAATATGCTCTGTGCTAAGATTCTGATGCACAAAGTAAAGCTTAACTTAATGATAAGCATCTTTTATTCATCAGTTGGATGAGCTTTAGTATACTTTTTAAAGAGACTGTTCAAGATACTCTAAAGGTACACTTCTTTTTTCCCCCAGAAAGCTGTTAGGTCATGGCATCTAGAGAACTGACAGGTCTTATTCTGTCTGTCATCACACTGGGCTTAGGAAGATCCTGTGTTCAGTGTTAAGGTACCATGACTTGGATTGGGGTGGGACATACCCTGTCCTTAACTTTTACTTGTAGATAGCTTATGATTTGAATCAGGTTCCTTAAAAAGCATTACCTTTTGCATATAGCAAGAAAACATTCACTTATCAAAACATGACCAAGTGAAAAGATGACTATTTTTTAAATATTTCATACCAAGGCTGAAACTTGGTAAGCACAGGTCTGATGGGTCATTATTTTTGATACGCAAGACGTATGTAAAAAGATTACCTATCTTTATGAGGGAGAAAGCAAAGCAAATTTACACTGATGAAAGAATATCATTTTTAGAACACAGAGATTATATTCATCATATGATCAGGTACATGTGATATCTTTTAAAGTGCCTCAGGAAATCACAAACATAATTCAAATAAATCCTTTCTTTCCTTATGGAGGCCCTAAAATTTCTAATACTATATCAAGAATTACACTCACATAGAAATCTGTATAGTGTACAATTAATATTTAGACATGATTTTGTATGTGAGGGGGGAATTAAAAGGTTCAGTATGAAATTCTTTTGACTAAAAATTTAAAACCAAGTAAAACACTACAAAACACTATTCAAAACTCTGTAAATCTTGCAGTTACTAATTCATAGAACAAAAATCATGACTGGCATAAATACATGCCATTTAAAATATACAAATGAGTTATACTCTGAATTTTGAGGCAACTGCAGGGAAAAATTCTAAAGTGAACAGACATGTTCTCATATTAAGGTACATTATTTTGTTTATGCTGTGAATTTTAGACAATTTATAATATGTTTAAATACTACATTCTAGTTAACCTTTACTGTTGTTACTTTATGGCCTTTCATTTCTCATGTTGTGTCTTCCCTTTTCCCATGTATGGTTTTCAATCCATTAAGACTATCTACCCTCCCCCCACTTCTTTTTGTCATACAAAGATCATCAGGACATACCTCATATGTCTATAGGGACTGCCAGGGCTAATGAATATGTATGTTTGGTGGCACAACAGAGCACTCCCCTTGTTCTGCAGCATCAACCCTCTTATGTGTGTAAATAACAGGTGAGCTGCGGCACACAGGGATAAATGGGGTTAACACAACTCCAAAGCCCCATGCTAGATTCCTGGGATCCAGCCTGTAGGACTGACCCAGAAAAAAAAAAAATCTAAATGCCAAAAGGGTACATTTTCCAAGTGTTTTGAATCTTTATTTTTAAAAAAGGACTTTGTAGAGATAATAATTACCAGCTTCCTAAAAATCTGAGGTTATTAGAGTTGATTAGGAAGATACTATTTTGCCAAACAACACATATTTGCACTTATAACTTTTAATTAACACAAACTAGGCAGGGTACTAGATGTGACTGCTTTATTTCTTCACTCATGATCCTAACATGTTATATTAGCACACATCTATTTGTATATATATTCTATTTCAAGTATCTAAATGCAAAGCTAAATTTAGTTACATTTAAATGGAACTATTCATTTTTGCCCAACATACCAAACTGACAAGGGTCAATAAACAAATTCAAAATCTCCCAAACCCGAGGATCTTGTGTAAAATGGAATTTGCAATCATCGTTTTTTTCTGTGTTCCTCTGAAACCTTATCCTAAAAAGGCAGTTTATATAAAACAAAGTAGGTATATAAGACTGCTTATTTAAGATGGAAAGTTCTCTCATATACTACTGTAATTAGACAAAGGAGTAAGAATATTTACCTTTTAAGTATACAGTCCTTCAATCATTCTCCTTAAAAATTCCTTGCTGTAGGTGATGCTAAGGTGTGCAAAGCACAGACAAAATTTGTTTAGGTTATTTATGCATTTTTCTCTTTTTGGCAATTTGTGCATTAATTTTTAATGCAGTAGCAAAACAGTGTCTTGGACTTTGAAAAAAATGCTGTACAGTCATGGCTGGGTGACATAGTGCATTAATTCAGTGTCCTTCACTCCTGGGACCTGTGTATAATTTAGTCCAGCCCGAAGAAAATAACTGATCTGAAGGCAGTGGAAAAAGCTACATATGAAATGAGTTTTGGTAGGCTTAGTATTGTTTCTTCCATATAAGAGGACATATGAAGATAAACTGCTTTAAAATACAACCAACATGGTCCAGAATTAAAAGTGAAGAGCTCTTCGCAGTCACAGTAGTTCCATCACCTTTGCAGTCTCTCTTCCACGCCCCATAATAGAGTCTGGTGAAATAAATCCGAGAACCACCTATAATTGGGATGCCCTGATTTCCAGATAAACAGAACACTGCTGCAGTGCAGTTAGAATGACAGTCCAGACATTACTGCTGTTGGCTTTTCCATTTGTAAAAACAAAGAACACAGCATATAAGACAGAATCGGACAAGGATATAGTGTCTTCAAAAGAAGTGGCATTTCCTGTACTGAATGAAATGCCCAACAGCACAATTCATGGGAAAATGTTAACAGAAGGACAGGAGGGGCCACGAATAAATTGTTTCTTCACATTCCATCTTGACTGTGTGTGGTGTGTGTGTGTGTGTGTGTGTGTGTGTGTGTGTGTGTTTAAATGCAAATTGAACTCCAGGCTTTAGCAATGAGTTTCATCCAGAATCCTTTTTAACTTCTTTTTTCTCCTTTGGAGACAAAGTCTTGCTGCTAAAATTGCTGAAGTACACAGGCAGGGCTTAAATTTAACATACTCCTGTCTCAGCCTTCCAGAGTGCTAGGGTTGCCCTATTACATCTAGCATTTTTGTTATTTACAATATTTAACTGCACAATTTAAACTAGTGTTATGTTAAACTGTGGCATTATGCTATTCTACAAAAAATTTTTGATTAAGTTGAATAAAAGAGCTGATACAGTACTATGTGTATTAATCACATAAAATAAATTCCTTTTCTTTTGGTTATAATTCTCCCAAATTATCCAGTTTTCCTCTGTGTCTCTGTTACCTTCAATATTGCTTTCACTAGAATTGAAAGCTAGAAAGATGTTATTGCTCTATAAAAAATGTTATTCTTTCTTAGAGATGATTGTGAACTATTTTAATGACTTCTTTAGCTACTGGTAAGTATCAAGTTTGCTTGTAATTTTAGGGAAAATAGTTATTTTCCAATCACATTTTTCAATGAGCAGATATTCTGAAAAAATTTCATTTTTAAATGTGCTAGCTTTAGTTGTTTATGCTTAAAAAGCTAGTAAGTTAAATCTTTCTTACATTATTCAAATTGTGTTATCTTATTCATACCACACAAATTTCCTAAGCAACAAGGAAACCAAAATGTACTTCAAAGTATACAGGTAACAAACAGGCTACACGAAAAATGAAATGTAGATTTGTATGTCAGTGTATAAGAATGTGTTTGTATCTCAGAAAGGACACAAAAGATAAGGGAAAGAATGGGAGAAGAGCTGAGTAGTGACACACCTGTAATCCTGTTACTCAAGAGGCCAGGGCAGGAGGATCGCCAAGAGTTTGAGGCCAGCCTGGGCTACACAGTGAGTTTGAAGCAATGGGAACTTTTCAGAAAACTTACTTTTCTCTTTTAAAAAAGGACTTATGTTTTATTAGCCTCATTATTAACAATGTCTGACTCTGAAACACATTCTAGTAGTTTTTTACCTGGGGACGGATCCCAGGGCCTCGCTTAATCCATGCTAAGTATGCAGGCTTCCACTGAGGTACAGCTTCAGTGTCTGAAAACATTCTGAGTTATTCCACTACTGTGTGACATGTACGTTTGAAAAATCAAAAGTAAGCATTACTTAAAATTTCCTTAATCCATGTATTTATTATTTGTGGCTTAAGCCAAGTTAAATACCTCAGAAAAGTGTACACTTACGTTACACTCATTTCCTTAATTAAACATGTATTTTGGAGAAGTTCTGAGTTCATGTGAAAAACAGTCACTTTGAAACATATAATTACATTACATAGAAAACACTTGTTCACTAGAATTTATTTTTGTGCTTTCTATACAATAGACTTCCTCTTATACAGAACAGACAATTGATAGAATTAATTATGAATCATAGGTTGAGGGATATATTCATACTCACTGAATTAAGATCTCTGAAAAAGTTCTCCTTCAAAGTAAATCTTCTTAAAAGAATAAGAATGCCTAAAAAGTATGTTATTTATACTTACAGTTTACTTTTAGTCTATGGTTATTAAATAATTGTTTACCTAACTTGTGCAGATTTACAGGTCTTATTGTGCTTTTCTTTTGTTTAATGCTTTTATAGCCAGCCATTGTTTTTATATTTTGTTTTAGAAATTATTTTTATTTTATCCAGTTCAATGTCAAATGATAATATACTTTTAAAAGAATCTATTCAAACATAGCGTAAAATATAATGGATTGCATTTCTGGCCATAGCTTCAAGTAGCATTAAAATGTTACTAGAGTACCCAAGTGAAAACAATGACAGCTTAATCACTTAAAAGCATTTTACACTAATTTTTTTTTTCAATTTGAGTAGCAATATTTTAGGTCTAATTTAATAGGAGGTTAGCTTAAAAATACAGCTAAATAACACACTTTTAAACATATAAAAATCAAGTCTCGTGCCTAACAAAAAATCCTTTACATTTTCTGAAATATTTGTATACATTCATAAAGCTTTGCTTCTTTTATTTTCTCCCTCCTGAAATATGTATTAAAAATTGTTCTGATCATTAGCATGCATAGTCCAACACTTCTTGTATTATTATTTTAAATAGACAATCCATGGATAAAACACAATTGAAAGGTGAGCCTATTCATCTGGAGAATTGCCTCCATGAACGAAATAGCAATGAGTCATTTTTAAGTTTCTACCTCCTTTAGAGCTTTAAAGTCCTCAGAAGAAAAGAGAGAAGGAAATGGTGACCTTATTTAGAAATATTAGTCAAGACGGCCTTTGTTGTTTTTAAGCAAACATGATTGCAACCCCACTTTGTCCGTTCAGGTTTCCAGTGTGTAAATTAGATGATGACTTGGACAATTCTCTTTTCATTAGTGAGCAGTAGAGAGGAAATACAGAGGTGGCTTTTGCTTTTCTTAACTCTGCAGTGTCTTATAAGTGAATTACAAAGCATCGAAGTACACACACACACACACACACACACACACACACACACCTATCTATCTGGGTTTTTCCTAGACAAGCTGTAGTAATTGAAATGAAGTCTAATCAGACTCATTACTGTTTTCAGCAATTTGCACCACCAAAGATGCTTATTAGGTAACTGTGTTTAATAAACCGCTCTTTAGAAAAATACCAGTAATGAGCTCTTAACAGCCAATCTTTAGCATGAATGTAATGTGAAAAGTGTTCCTAGCACTGAATAGATTTTCACATTTAGTAGTGTCATAATTAAGCTCCCGGAATTGGTTGCTGTGATGTTAGATTTATTATAACAATTTTATTTTTTCTATGTTAAATATACTTGGAATTAGAGTCATTTTTTATTACAGTTGGATTATATTCATTGTACAGCAAAATTTAGGCTACTGCCAACCTGGTCAAGAGGTTTTCCAACTGAGAATTTATTAATAAATGATAAGCAAGGATTATATAACTTGATAATTGATAACCAGCTTTTCTCTTCAGCATCCCTATACTTCATAAAATTGTCTTTCTTCATTTGATTATGGAAAATCATGCAAAGTTATCCAGATATAAATATATTTTTATTATTGAAAGGAAAAATAGCATTTTTTATCACTAAATTTAAATACCACAAACCATGAATATTCTGAAAGGAAGTTAAAGAAATTCTGAACTTTTATAATAACATACAATTAACATTATATTACTGCATTAATTATTCTTAAAAATGTAAATACCATCTTTCTCCTTGATTCCTCCCTTTTGTAACACTAATTACTTAGCTCTTAACATTAAAGGATGGTACAGATACATATTATTTATTACATGTACCAATGGTAGTGGTGAGTTACCCAGACTTCTTCATGATAGGGGGAAAATTTCACATCCCTCTAAGGACAGAAGTTATTTCTACTGTGGATTATGCATGTGTTAAAGTAAGTATATACCTATAAAATCTATATTGCTTTTTCTATCAGCAGATTGTATCCTGAGGTATACCCATATGTATTACCTTTACATAGAAGGAACTGAAATTTTTTCTTGAGACTATTAAAAAAAATGTATGGGAAGCTTTTCAGCTTCTATGCATGAAATGAAATCTCTCGCATGATAAGATAAAATACTATTGTTACTGTAATCTAAAACATGACACAGTCAACTTTGAAATAGAATTTTGAACATTCCAAAATACAACAGATCCATAAAGATAATAAATAAAGAAGTATAAAAAAATAACCAGAGACTAGCAGTTTATATTCATTCATGATAAAATGCTAAGGGCTTTGTACTAAAAGATTCTTCTCCAAGTGCAATCTCTATTTTTCTAACCTCAGGAGCTTCACATCTATTAATTGGAGCCAATAAACTGGCATAACTTTTCAGCTTTCTAAATCAGTAGGACTATGCAAACTGAGATTGTCAAATTAATGACTCCTTTCATCTGGTTTTGTGGAATGCACATCTTTACATTACAAAGTAGAAAAGCATCCAAACTTGTTCCCTTGTGAATTCATATAATTTTCAGATCAAAATATTTTCCTGTTTAAGTCTTGATTAAATTTGTGTCTAGAACAACAAAAGAGTAAACCAATGCTAGAAAACATTGAGTCTTTTCATCTTTAAATGATTCATACACTAAGAGAAGGTCCTCTTCAAGTGTTTTGAAGCACCTTCTTACTAGTTCAAATAAATTCATTAACAACTCATATCATGTATGAATGTTTTATTAAAGGAAATGTACATTTTCTTCATTTGCTTTTATTATAAAAGTTGAGAATTCACCATGCCAAATAATGGTGAGGATAACCATAATAACAATGTTGAACAAGAATCATTATTTTGCTGAGTTCTAAAAATAACTTTCCATAATTAGTTGTAGTTATAGCTATGAATTTTAATTAGGGACTGAGTACCTAGTTAATAGATCTAACCCTGGGTTATAGAAAGCTGGCATAAATTGCCTAGGTCTTCATTTTTAACATGAATAACACCTGTTACAGGAGATGGTATATTCACAGAAACTAATGCAGAGGAAAAAATAACATAAACACACATTGTCATGTAAATCAAGTGATGGGTCAATTAAGCCAAATAAAATGAAGGTTGTGGATTTTATACTTTTTGGTCCAAATAATTTAGATAATAATCTAAAGATGCACAGAAGTGAATATATAGCATGCAAATAATTTTCAAAAGAATTAGGGATTATCAATCCTTAAAATGTTCAGGGACCCAAAATGTCTACTATCAGCTTTACCATTCTTGCTGCCTTTCAGTTTCATTACGGGCCATGTTCCTATGCTAAAAAAAAAATGTTACAACAAAATATTCTCCGAGATATTTCCATAAAACCAACAAGGAAAACAATAAACCAAAATGAATTCAGAAAATTCAATTTCTTTTATTGTACTTAGATTAATCATCTCAAGTGTATCTTCTCCCTCTCCCCACTGGCAGGTGGGGCAATGTGTTATTTTTTTCTCTCGTCCTTTTCCTTTCCTCCTTTGTTTCTATTTTCAGTTTGTCAATTATGGAAAAGTAGATTACGGAGGATTCAACTCTTCAAACCAGAATCCAATAAGAAATCATCCTTGACGCTCTGAATCTTGGTAGTTTTTACTGTTATTAGCAAAAACAAACAGGGTCATTTGTATAAACTATTTAAAGCAAAACAATGAGACCTTGTGAGTGCTTATTATTACCAGAGAACTCCTGCAAAAGTGCTAGGCAATACACTTCCACGTTCTGATGAAGCTTAGAGTTTAACTTCAGAGATTTACTGAAGAAAAAATTTATTTATAAATCTCTTAAGAAGAGACGGCTACCTAGAAGAGTTAATTGTTGAGCTGTATCTTGAAAGCCCAGTAGAATTTCATTAGTTAGAACAGACAAGAAGAGTTTCCTACTTGAGACAAAACTGGGCCAAGCTCACAGATGAGGCCACATGTGCCTGGCACTACTTGGAAAGAGCTTAGCTTGCTAGGGTTAGGAGACAGGAGGGAATTGTATGTTTGTGCATGTTGTGGAGTAGAGGTAGACATGAATCTTTAAAGTACACTGCAAAGGAATTTACGTATCTGAACTCTGTCCTGTCAAAACACTGTTGTCCTAATCTGTTCTTTAGCAATAACATATACATAATAAAGATATACAAGACAAAAGTAAAAAGACTAGAAACCAGGCTTGAACTTTAGCAAAAGGAACATCTATGATTTTAGAGGTAGATTCTAAAGCATAGGCTAGCCAATTAGGTTTGAAGCAAAGAAGGAAAGTGACATATCTCTTCTTACAAAGGACATCATCATAAAGGTAGAAATGCATGTAAGGGTCAGGAGTGGAGCTCTGTGGTAGATCCTGAACCTAACATGCCAGAGGACCTGGGTTCCATCCCCAGCACCATAACAGATTAGGAGATAATAAAAACAGCTGATAAACAAATCAAAATAAATGTTACATTTATCTTCCAAAAGCTTACTGAGGGATCCTTATCACTTTTTTTGGTTTGGTTTTGTTTTGGTATGCTAAAGCAGGTTTGATGAATCGAATCACTTTTTTTTTGTTATGCTAAAGATGTTTGATGAATGTAACTTTTATAAAGCCACCACAGAGCCAGAATTGCCACCTGAATTATGTGACGCAAAACCACTACAGTCTTCCCTTGGAGAACTACTCTAGATTTTTGAACTTTGTACAATCAATGGCTGAGCACTGGAAATGTACGAGAGAGAAATAAAAGTTCCACAAGTAGGTTTGGAGTCATAAGCACATGAAATGTAATATCTAGCAGAGAACATGTATAGAGTAAGGTGAAAATCCAACTCTTGCATTAAACCATCATTTAAGGAGCAAGGAATGGGAATTGAGAGGAAATTTACAAAATACAAAGAGAAAAAAACTATGGAAAGAATATGTTGTTGCAAAAGTCAGGTGAAGGAAGATTGTCAAAGAAGAGTGTTTAATAATAACACATGCCTTGGAGAAGTCCAGTAGGGTTAGGAGAGAAAATAGACAGTTAGGAGCTAGATATGACCGATGAGAGAGAAATACCAATACAGTGATGGGGTTAGAAGCCAGAGTGAGTCGATCAGGGAAGAAATGGTTTGCAAAGAAGTGAGATGGCAAGCTTAGAGAATGGATATGCAGAAAATTTGATCATTACCTTAGATCAAAGATCAGCAGACTTCACCAAATCTAGCAGGCCAAATCCACTGCAACATCTTTTGCAAAGTTTCATTGGAAATCAGTCATACCCATTGTTTATGTATAATCAATGGTTCCTTTCTAGCTATAGGCAATGTTGAACAGTTTTGGAAGAGATCATAAAGTCCACAAAGGTGTAAATATTTACCCCTTTCCTTTACAGGAGTCAGTCAATCCCCTTCTGCCCCCCTCCCATTCTAGGCTGTGGAGGAAAATCATGGAAAGAGATATAAGTCAAGTATACAATATTTTACAGATGAGACATAGGTGGGGATTGGTGGAACAGTACTCAAGAAGGTGTGCATGTTTCAGACAAATACTGAGGAAAAGGAGTGTGTCTCTTCTCAAAGAGAGTAGGTAGACACTAAATGGCAGGTAGAATATATTTATCTCCTTTCTTCTCTCAGAGATACTGTATCACAGAGGTATCACACAGTCTTCCTATGAGACTGTCAGGAAACCCATGTTCCATTCTAACTCCACAGATCCCTACTGCCCAGTTAGTGTAAACCCTGGTCACCAGCAGAATCAAGGGAAAAACAAGTCTGAAGACAATTCAATTGCTATGGTTAGAAAGTCACTATATTAAACCAGAAAGGACAATACTATTGTTGCCGAATATAACAACAAAGAACAACCTCAAAAAGTAGGTCTAACTGAGATTGTGTTCTCAGTTTTAGCAAAGATTGTACTAAAAGAAGGGTAATGACTAACAGTCATTTCTAAAATATTTAATAAGACTTTCAACCTTCAGGAAGAATTACAACTTTTAAAAAAATCTATGAACCAATAAGAAAAGAAATACACACTACCTAGAGACATACATGCCTAAATATTTAAGATATTTTAAAACTGATAAATGTTAAGAAGTATTTTAAAAGTTATAATTAGGGTAGAGGTGTTACATCAAGTATGCTTTTTCTATCTTGACAATTATATACTCATAAACACCTGGCAGGTTGGGTTGAGTTTTGATATCTTTTATCTCCTGGGTTGCCAGAGTTCTTCTAGTATGGCAAACTGACCAAATTTGCCTATTTTTTCCTTTATTATCATCCCAAAACATAGGAGCTTACCATGCATGCTCTAGAAAAATGTCTCCCAATCTTGCGGCATTTTTATACAATGGAGTACTACCCAGCTATAAAGAATGATCACATTGAGATATTTGTAAATAAATGGACACGACTTGAGACCATTCTCTTCAGTGAAATAAACCAAACTCACAAGTGTAAATACCATATAGTCTCCCTAGTATGAGAGTTGACAAGAGTATATAAGATTTTATGGTAAGCGTGAGTCCCCATCTGATAGCTTTGAAGCCTTTCAATGTTTTCAATCATCAGTTGGAATGATTTTATTCTGTTTTGTTTGACTATATCATGCGTGATGATATGAACAGCTGTTTTGAAGAAAACAACACATTATGACAGCTATTGCTGATTTAATATCATCCTTCTTAGAAGTCCTACCATGCTTCTATTCTTCTACTACCATTGGTTCTATCTATCACATTGTGTCTTATTGGGATTTGAATATGTGTGATAGTTTAAACAAAATTTTTCTATCGAAAATGAGGTATTATAGTACCCATTGATCATTTTCTGTTATTCGGTTCCGAAAGCCCTGTAATTCTTTCACTCTTTGGATGGCTTTATACTATTGTGTTATGTTTGATATTATTGTATTTGAAACTATGCTAAACTATAGCAGAGAAAGAGATATTGTGATAGCTACTGTTAATGTCTGGTTGTTTTAATGTAAAGTACTGTATTGCCTATGTTGTCCTGTTCTGATCTGCTCTGTACTGCCCTCTTTTGTTTTATTCTCTTTAAAATAAAATTAAAAAAAAAAAAGAAAAAAAGAAAAAAAAATGTCTCATCCATTCCCTTTCATCTCACCACCGGCAGCCAGCTGCCTCTTGACTTGTTTGGGTTTATGTGGGCATCTATTGAGGGCACTATCCAATATGGAAAGGAGACAACTGGAAAAGAACCCCGCATGGGTACTAGGATGAAGCTCAGAATAATTTGCCCAGGGATTACCCAGTGCCTGGAACAAGGACCAGAGTTCCCAGTGATCACATTTTCTTGATGCTTTGAATTCCTCACCTGGTAGCATTAGGGAGAGTTCCAGGAGGGGGCAAGACTGCGGTTTCTTGAACATGGGACACTGCTTGTCTTGTCAAAAATGGTTACAGCAACAAGTATTAATAATTTAGTGGTCTACAGAATTAACATTACTAATGTTTCAGCTTGCTCTTTTTCAATAGCAAGAGATATTATACCAGAAACTAAAAGACATAAATTTTAATGCCAGTTCCCTGGTCATTATCACAATAATTTTGATCCAAAGACCAACTTCTGAATCTAAGATTCCTCATTAGCGAACCTCACACGATTACTATAAACACTGACTGAGATAATATAAGCAATGCTACAGAGTATCATTTTATAGTGAATAGTTGACAGAATTGGGACCAGAGTTTAAGTTTACATTTCCCATTTTTACAGCTTTGTTATTCTAATTCCCTTTTTTACTGAAGTCTTCTATGTTTTCTAAAGATTTGGTTTGCTATTTACTTTTAGGCCAACACTGAGGAAGATATTTTCCTAGATAAGCCATCAGCCTTCTAGATTCATCACCCAAAGCTCACCTTAGCTCTCTCAGCTAAGCTTTGGCTATCTCCATTTTCATTTAACAATTACAGTATGCCTTCTAGAAAGACAGGAGAGGTGTGTACACAAGGAGAGTATAAACAGAAAGTGTGATTCTAGCTCACTCTGTATTTTATGCATTAAATACTACTTACGCCCATGAAATATTTTAGGTAATTTTGGGTAAGACTATAAATTGGTAGGTGACTTATAGGGTGCAGAAAAAGTAAAAGGTCTCATCTAAGAAATGTTTAACAACATAGGGTTTGCTGTAAGACATAATATTATTTGGTGAAAGAACAAAATATAATTTATAGTGTATTAGGAATTTTATGGAAATGTGTTTCATACCCTTTACAGTACCTTATTCATTCTTCTCACTGAAACTATGTTTAAAACATAATCTACTGTAAAACTGCCTTGACCTTATCATGCAGTCTAGAATGGTCTTGAACTCACAATGGTGCTTTTGCTTCAGCCTTCTGAATTCTGAGATTACATGTGTGTGTGTGAGACTACTTCTGGCAAAAGTACCTTAAATTCTTATCTGTCAGCTGTGCTGAAATCTTTCTGTCATATTTTGATAAGGGTGGGTTTGGGTTTAGTCATGTATTTTGATTACTCTAAGTCTGAATCCTTTAGACTTTCAGTCAGTAGTCATGGAAAACTGACCTTTTAAGTTTAAAAATCCCCTATTTTAAAATGGGCATAATAATGACTTTGAAAGATTGTCTAGAGAACTAAATGAGACACAAAGAAAGCAACTAGCATATTGTCACTTTGTAGAAACTACCACTACAAAGAATTCTTTGATGTTCCAGGAGACAGAACTAAAAAGAAATGAGAGAAATGATGAGGTGGGTAGATTTCAGAATCATGCCCTATACAGCAGCTTCAGTTCTTCATATCTTATTTTACGATTAGAAGATTGAAATTGTTTCCTAGTTCTGTCAATGTACTTACTGTGTTTTTATTAAAAATAAAACTTCTAAACAATATGAGTTCCAAATCATTAAGTTCTCTGTAGGGGAATGCATTTAAACAGAATAATAACAACAGCTGATATCTCTTGTGATGTTTTTATGGGTTAGGTATTCTTTGAACCTGGATGCTTCACAGTCCTATCACTTATCATCCTGTCCCCCCACCCTTTACAACAGGGAAACTAAGCAGCAAAAGACTCAGTGATCAACCAAAGCCACACAACCAATGCTGGCAGAAGTGAGGATATAAAAGGCGGCAGCTTGGCTACAAGACCGGTGATACAACCTGCTAGTCTCAAAGCTCACGTGCTTATGGCTGCCTCTGAGTTTCAGTGACACTTGCCTAGGGGTTTTCCACATTTCTTTCCAACTTGCTGCATTCTTGGTTTTCTAACACTGACACAGACCCAGACTGCACAGCAGACTTAGCATCTTACTGGTGTTAGCGGGCTGGAAATTTAGAACGAGTATTCAAACCTGCAGCTTTGAACATTCACTGCAGAAGACCTTGAGAACACCTGGGACTCTTGTTCATAACTCCTACGCCTCAACCCCTGGCGCAGGTCCCACTGCAGATTTAAAGAACAGCATAACCAACTGCCCACCATACGAGAGCACAGACTCTGCATGAGCAAAGAACTCTCCAGTGACCTTCGCATTCCTGGGCACTTTAGCACCTCCTCTCCAACAATACATACAGTCAGTGGCAAAGTCTTCTCAATGCATCTATTAAAAACTAAAATCTAGCCCTTCCTCTTCATTCCCATGCCAATTCTTTTGTCAGTTTCTTCCCTTTTCAGCAAGTTCTCCCACGTTTCCTAGGTGTTTTACCTTCCACGCTATATATGTTATATGTGTGAATATGTCATGGTGCGTACACATGCATGTATGGATGTATGCATGTGTCTATTTGCATCTTTGGCTTACTTTAAAAAATTAAAATACTCATATCCCTGGTTTTAAAATAGAAATTTAGTTCAGGCATGGAGGTGCACTCCTGTATAGCACGCAGGAGGCTGAGGCAGGAAAATCAACGAGAGTTCAAGGTCAGCCTGGGCTACAAAGTGAGTTCAAGGCCAGCCTGTACTGCAGAGTAAAACCCTGTCTCAAAAAACCAAAATAATAATAATAATAATAATAATAATAATATAAAAATAAAAACTTACTTGAAAATAAGGAAAATACAGAAGCATATATCAAGATGACAATTATCTATCAACATATAGCATCCATTAAAGCCATTTTTCATGTAAAATCTATTGTCTTTTGAAAACTTTAACATGCTTGGAATACTCCTATGTATTTCTACTTCTGACGTTGAGAACACAGTGTGTACTGCTACCTTTATAGGAATTTCTCAGAATTTCTTACATCTTTGTATATACTGGTTTCCCTGCTTGCAATGTTCTTTACCACCCAACATCAGACTTTCTTTCCCAGGTCAAACGTAAATTGGGTAAGTTGCAATTATTTGACTCTCCTATTAGACTATAAAATTCATAAGGTCAATGACCTTTTCCCCCTGTTCTCTGTTATTAGTATTTTCATGTGTATATGTGGATGTATCAAAATCTTATGACCTTATCATAGTGATGATATAGTACATATTTGCCAACAAAATTGTTTGTCACAAATAAATATGGCTGCTATACTGCATGCCATTGGATGATTAGAATGATGTCTGATTACCAGTGACATATAGGACACCTGTATTTGGAGAACTTAAGACAAAGGGTATTTTATGCAAATTCTTTGTAAGAATAATTGAATCAATTTATAGTAGTTATTTTATTGTACCAGATTTTTATGTGTTAATCTCTTTCATCAAGCTGAGAATATCTTAGTCATTTTATGTTTCCAACACTGTTATACTGTATTTTGAACAGAATACATGCTCAATAAATAGGAAAGGAAAAAGAAAATAAGGAAAAAATTTCAAACACTCCAACCTACTAAATTTTTATGAACCACAGATTTCAGTATTTAAATAGAACATGTTCCTTTTTTAAAAAATAAAATCAGAATGATATTTTCTCTTAGTACCCACTATGAGTATGCCTGACTTCAAATGCACTTACAATATTCCTCAATTCAGCCTTTGCAAATATAACAAAACAAGATATAATTAGACTGTACTATAGAATGTATTACAGAGTAAGAAATCCATGTAATAAGATCACTATAAAATATACAATCTATTTAAATATTATGCTTTGTAAGCAAACCTAAATATGATTTTAAATTTCTTATAGTTTAAATCATATTGTTTGCATTCTATTTGTTAAACACTAACTTAAAAGCCTATACTATGACTGATCTAAATGGTACACGATATCTAATGGCTAGAGGGCACAGACTGATATTTAAGATATAAGGTCGCACCATGGTAACTTTGATGGGCTATGTTACATTCAGGATAACCAAGTGTGACACTTTTGTTTTTAAAGGTCTAGATCACTAAAAAGAAGTATAATTTCATCAGTGGGAACTGATCTTTACAATAATTAAAATTTAAAAAGAGCGAGAACCATCAATACCAAAGAAGATAAATGCAAGGAAGAATATTTTATTTTTGTTATACCATTTTTTGGAAAAAAGTCACTTGATAAGTGTTTTCAATAAATCTAATGAAGGCAGTAGTGTTTCTGAAATCAGTTTTGCAGCACAGTCTTGGTCTTATGATGACACGTTCTCTTCATAGTGGTTGATACATTAGGATCAAGTCTGGGTTGCTTGCCCTTTTATAAGACTGACTATTACTGTACATTTTTTTCTTTAGTGAAAGGTCACTTAGTTAGATTAAACTGTTTGCTTCATTACCACATTTCTTAAAAATCTACCTATGCCTGTTCTGCAACAGTGATTATTATAATGAAAATAATATGAACAAACAACCTCCAAATAAACCGCTTTCAGTAACACTTCAGCAGATAGAGGTTGACAGTAAATATATTTCTTATATTTTTCCAATATTAATTTATTATTTATTATACAAGGTATTAATATTATGCAATATTAGGTATATTCAATATAGACAACCATAAGAAAATAAGCAAAAACATTCAAAAGAATTTGTCAAGTACAAAACCTAAACAATACCTGTGTCTGTGTAAGTATTTATATGTTAATATATAGTTTATTTATATATAAAAGCAAGTACTAAGAAAACTAAAATGAAATAAAGAATTTTATTTTGAACTTAGTTATAAGTAAAAAAGAAACATTAAGCATTTATTCATGTGGTCAATAAATTTTTATTAAAAGTGTATTTTGTACCAGGTACTGGTCACTGCTTATAAATAAAACAAAAACATTAAAGAAACTTAATCAACCAGTAGCAACCACTAACTCAATGCTGGCAACCATTAAATCATACTTTTGTCGTGTGGAACTTAAGAGACTATGTGTTTTCAACTTCCATCTCATAAATAGGTTTATCTCTCCTTGTGTTCAAATTTTTTCTAATAAACCTAATTCTGACAGTTTTTAACTCTGCCTGATAAAGTAAGCCACAGAAGCATCTCTGATGATAGCGAAAGAAATCAAACTAGAGGAAGCATCCTCAGGGCTGACTCCTGGTATCTAAGATTTAAACTCAACTCATGTGTTAGTGCCTCTCACTTGGAAAAGATAATGCATATGAAGATAGACAAAATTGTAGGTTCAGTCATATCAAAATGTGATTTGTGCCAAAATAGATCTGGAAATGTCAACAACTGCTGACTAAATGACAAGTTTTAAACTCCTTTCTCAAAAGAAGAGTGAATTCAGTAATTATTTAACTTTTTCCTTTTTTCTTGCTACTAGGATGAAGGGCACAATCTTTTCTTGTGCATGCACATAAAGCTTTAAAATTTGTATTTTTCCCTGACCACATCTTGGGAATCTAATAAGATGCTATAACTCTACAGCCTTACACATTTTAGTGTTTTTCCCCTCCTAGCATATTTTTGTTGTGTTATAACTTTTGTCATAAAAAATTAAACTGAAGAACCATGGACAGACTGAATTTTAAGTAAACAAAGCTTCAACAGAAAGCACACTGCTTCTGTGCGCTGGGAGCTCCAATAGACAGTCATCTGCAAATGGACAACTTTAATTCGATTCCTGGCACCATTGGCTGTGCTGAGAATTCTCCTATGTTTTCACACCAGGGGTTTGCTCTTTTAAGCACTGCTCCCTGAAGGGAAGGAAAAACTAGAGAGAGGATTTCCAATGACCCTGCACAGATGAATGGATGTGTCAATGGTGAATATTGGTTCAGCTTTGAAACGGAATCCTGCAGTGGTCTTGCTTCTCCAGCCCTTCTATGTTAGTGTGACTGTTGCTGGAGAGTCATATGAGCAGGAATCTTTCAAAGATCAAGACAGAGAATGAGAAAGTAAAAACACGAGGAGAGAAAGAGATGAAGAACAAAAGACAAGGTACTTTTGAAAAATTAATGATAATTTAACGGTTTGAGAAATCCAATTCCCTAGAGGCAAGCAAGGGAGTATTAATTCTTGCATTACTGAGCCTTTGCATTTAACACTTGGAGCTCAAAAAAGTAAATTCCAAAATATTAATTGCTCACAGTCAATTAGCAATGTGGTGTCCATCTGACACGTCTTAAAGCACAGTTAAATAATGGACTAAGCACTAAGCACTTCAAACCTTCTTATTCTTTCCCCTGTCAGTATGGTAATGAAGGTATCACTGACACAGGCAACAGCAAAATACGAGCTCCATTTTGTTTGGAAGATGAGTATTTTAGTTACTAATCTTGTAACTGGGTAAATTCAAAATTCCTGCCAGAGTAACTGCAGAACACACATTTATTTTCACATGCTTTATGGTTAGTTTTCATTCAGCTATCAATCAATCAATTATGTTGTGACATGATGTAATTTCCTAATCATACTAATATTCATGCTTTATCACTATCAAACCTAGAGCACACACATTTCAATGAGACAGAAGTCTAATTATTTAAATGTGTTACAGCATATTACATCTCCAAGGCTGCTTCCTTTATGAGTTTTTCTCCCCTAAAAAATAACATCTAATTTAATTGTGAAGAGAAAAGTGTATTAAACCACATTATACCCCTCCAGTAAGCCAAATCAGTTTTTTGTAGATCCTAATAACTATAG
>PVJX010008607.1:0-64671 GCA_004027295.1 Dolichotis patagonum
TTTCATTCAATGAACAGTCACTGGGTGTGGTTGTAGGGCAGAGGGAGAATGCTTGAGTGACCACGGTACCCCGTGAAGATGACCGAGTGGCATTTAGCACGTGGCTGGCACTAGTCTAAGGCCTCATGAAGACTCTTCCACACAATCCTCGTGTCTCCCCAGTAATGTCAGTATACCTGCTCTACACATGTATGAGGGAAGTGATGAGAGTAACTGCCATGGCCGTGGTCACACCGCATGCCGTGGAGAGCCAGGCTCGCCCCTCCCCAACCACTGCTGCGTCGTAGCCGCCTGTCGGGCTTGGGCCTCACCCAGGGCCACTGCAGCTGTTCCCACAAGCACCAGGATTGTCTGACATCTTCCCAGGGACATGAGTGGTGGGGACTCTCAGGAAATGTGGCCACTGTGCAGCGTCCACTTGTGGACACAGCCTGTGCTGGCAGCAGCCTGCTGCCCTGCAGGGTGCTCGCTCCCTGTTGATGCTCCAGGCCACAGTGCAGAAGCCAGGTTGGATGTGGCCCCAGTGACTGCAGCCCACACTCGCCCTGTAGGCTGACTCAGAGGGGACCCCTGCTCCAGAACTCCACCTTCCCTGAGGTTCCAGGAGCAGCTTAGGCAGCAGGTTGTCGGTACTGCTGTCCTCCGACCCGCACACTTCACTGGCCGTGATCTCCAGTCTCGGTACTGAACCAATCTCCACCTCCTCTTCAGAGCCAGAGAAATAGGGGCTCTGCACACCACTCAGCTGGCAGCGGCTTTCCCAGGCGCTCTCTGGAGCAAAGGGAGGCTCCGTCCCAAGCCCCAGTCTCGCCTCCCTCCACCTGGCTTGGCTGTGCTCAGGGAGCTTTGGCTCAGTTTTGAAACTGCAGCGTCTCAATGTACTTACTCTTTTTTATTTAAAGCAATGCAAACTTTACAGCTCATAAACGTTCATTGGATTTATAAAGGTGGAGCTTGCTTTGGAATGTCTGCTGCAGATCACTTTTTAAATTCTTGGAAACAAAAAGAAAGAAAAAAAAGAGGGGAAGAAAGGATCAAAGAGAGAGACAGAAAGAAGAATCAAAGAGAAAGAAAGAGACAGACACAGACAGAAAGGAAGAGAAAAGGAGGGAAGGAAGGAAAGAAGGAAGGAAGGAAGGAAGGAAGGAAGGAAGGAAGGAAGGAAGGAAAGAAGGAAGGAAGGAAGGAAGGAAGGAAGGAAGGAAGGAAGGAAGGAAAGACTCAGAAACCTCTTCCTAAGCAGCCGGACAGAAGCAGCCTGGCTGCAGAGCTCACTGGCCAAGCCCTGCCCACTAGGCCTTCTTCTGCCTGCCTTGAGCACAGCTAATTCTCCTGGGCCTGGGAGTTAAAGGCCCCAAGCAGGTTTTGCCAAGCCTAAAAGGCCTGGGGCTGGAGTTCTGCACAAATGCAGGAAGGAAACAGTCAGATACCATCTCTACTGGGCAGACGGTCACTCGGCCTGGCTGACCACACATCTGACCAGACAGAGTTGCAGGCCCAGAGCTGAGCCTCCCACCAGCAGCACAGCAGGCCCAGCCCTGAGAAAGCGGCCGCTTGGAGCGCAGCCCCTGCCTCAGAACCCCCGCCCTCTGCACAGCCCTGCATGGCGGCCACTGCCTAAACTTGCTGGAAGTTGGTCTTAGTGAGCTTTGGCTTCTCCACAGTGCCAGCTCACAGTCAGAATGCAAGGAGTATTTAGTTTATGAAGAGGAACAAATCGACTGGCAAATCACACCACTGACCAGGAGAGGGCACATAGCCGAACAGTGCTCCCCACAATCCTTGCATGGCAGGAAGTGCTGAGCTGAGTGACCACGGTCACCTCCGGGGGCTCGGTGCCTCTCAGGGCATCTGCTCCCATGGCCTGGGGCGGATGCTGGGGCCTCGCCTGCTCACTTGCATCTGGACCTCTCAGAGGGCACTCTTCAGGCAGTTGGGCACATGGCAGCCTTCACCTGCCCTTACCCTGGCACCCAGGGGTGAGGTCACAGTTCCCTCCTGTGGCTGGGATTTCAGGGATTACTGGGGCTCCTCTGCATCAGCTCCACTGTGCATCACCCCTCTTCACCGTCCTGTGGTGCTGTGTCCCATGCCAGGCACAAGCAATTCTCACCCAGCTCTGAATTAAAGAGCCAGCCTGGATCTCCATGGAATTAGATCCTCCTCTTCTCTCTCATTTCAATGGTATCTTCTCTCCAGCTTTGGGGAGCTTCCTCCCAAGCACTTAACCCTCCAAAGCCACCCCTGCTCTGGTCTGTCCTCACCCCTTAGGCCACCCCTGATGACCTTCTTCGTCTCTCCCTCCCTGGCACCTGGCTGCATCAGCCTCTGCACTCTCAAAGCCTTTGCTGGCTTGTGGTAACCCAGGAAAGCAGTGAACTAAGCCACAGTAACTCATTCTGTTAAAAATGCTTCTGGTCAGCTGGTTGTGACAGCAACCCCAGAGCTCAGGAAGCAACACAGAAAAGAAGGGCGCACTCGGAAGAAACGATGTGGAAGGGTCTCGTGCAGGGCTTGTTCCCTGCTGCTAATAATAAGCAACACAGCATCTGGTGTGGCACTTGTCAGTGTCGCCTTACAGCAAGTCACACTTTGTCATTCACCAAAGCAGGAAATAAGGCATCCGTGGGGGAACAGAGGAAGCCTGGGCTACGGGCGCAGAGTGAGCCAGATCCGTGCTCAACCCCACTCTGGCCTCAGCCTTCTCCTCTGTCACAGCAGGTGACAAACACACAGGTGTCTCAGTGGCTCCTAGTGAATAATAGTGTGGAGCTCACTCTGTAGAGTCCAGGGCTACAGAAACGTTCAGCACGGGAGCGGCAACAGGTGATGCAGATGAGACATCCGGGAGGACACACAGGAGCGAGGCCCTGACTTCTGCTGAACCTCCAAGGCCTGATGAAGGAAGGGAAGACTTGTAAATCTGTCTCCTTATGGAGCCTCCATCGGAAGTCAGCAGCGATTTAGTGTTTTTAGCTTTTAATTTTAATTAGATTTGAACGATTCCTTGAAAAGCAATAAAAAATAATTACTTACTCATTACCTGTGATGAATAAAACATACCACTCTAGCAGAAGACAATAAACGTGGATTGTTCATGACCGGAAACGAAAACAGTATAACTATAAACAGATGCAGCCATGCATTTCAAACAAGAAGATTACTTTCCAAAAGCAAATTTCCAAACCTCTAAAGAGATAACTAGGAAAAGATCATTCACATTCCAGACACGGTCAGGAGCTGGTGTTCCTCACACGGCTTCCAGAGAAGACTCTAAAGCCAGGGTGCTGTGATGACCCCACCACCAGGGAGAGCACTGCGTTGTCCCTGGTACCCGTGCGTGTGCACCTCCGGCCCAGCTGCACCCAGGGCTCAGCGCGGGAGCTAAGCGTGGCGCCCACCTTGGCGGTGACACACGTGAAAGACGGCGCAGCCTGCGGCCCCACAGCTTCACAGCTTCCCCTGTGCCGTGCATGTGACGTGCACAGGAATCACTGGTTTCTTCAAGGGCGGGCATGTGTCCTGCTCAGATGCACAAGCGCCAGGGACTGCTGTGTCCAGAGGCCCCTGCATGTCCTGTGAGCCACACGAAGAGGAGGTGACTGGAGCACCGGCCTCCTTCACCTCTGCTAACGCACGGATTTGCTGTTGATTAAACGAATGTTGAGCATGCTGGGGAAACTGGGGCGTGCAAGACAGGCGGATCAGCGAGTGTGCGGCAGAGTGCTGGCGCCGACGGCAGTGAACGAACGGCTGGGGAGCTCTCCCCGGTGGCCTGGCATAAGCGCACCAGGCAGAGCAGCTCTGCAGCAGAGCTTGCCAGCTACGATGCCCGGCACGGGCACTGCACCGAAGCCAACACAGGGCCCGGCGTCCTCCTGTGCTGAGGACTCGAGTTCCTCCGGGATCAGCATGGGGCTGGGTGAGGACCGTAGGACAGGAGTCCTGACTACTTCCCACCTGCTGACCCTGCCCACGCTCCGAAAGGCTTCAAGCCCCATAGGTTTTCATCGCCACCCTGGACCAAGGCTATAGACGGAATACAATGGCTTAAAATTCCCTCTACGTACCCAGGACTGCTGTGAGATACTGAAAATAACCTAAAACTCGTATATGACCAAAGTTCCCTGAATCCCTTTACAACATCACAGAGTTGATTTTAAAAAATCAGTTGTCTCAAAATTCAAATATCTAAACATAAGAAGCTTTCATTTTTGACAATATAGCCAACTGGACACCTTAAGATTTTACCTCAGCTGTTTAAATGAAAAAGTGTTGACAACTGTATTTTTATACATTTAAATGTAGCACGGACCTAAAAAGAAAGGAAGGAATCCTCAGAGGCTGAAAAATAAGTGCACTTCAGGAGCGCCCATCCTGCCCCTGCAACGCTGCACAATTGCCAAGAGCACACAGAGGTCCCAGATCCTCCCAAGTAGAGGATCGGAGGCAGATGGTACTGTTACTCCGATGTTACTAATCCCGTCACTGTTACTCATTACAGTTGCTCCACTGTTTGTTACTCCACTGCCACTACCCCATTATTATTGGTCCATTACTATTACTACACTATTATTACAGCATTACTACTTATCTCAGCATATGAATTTTACCTGGAAATGAACCCAACACAGAAGAAAGTGACAAGATAACCCGTTTGTCTCTACCAAGAAGAGGAAGGAGACTGCCTGCCCTAGGAACTCATGTCCAGACACAAGTCTGTTGCCAGGATTCACATAACCCATATGGCCCAAGACACTCGGAAGCTAGCAGTTCATATGAAGGTGGCTCCAGGTTGGAAGGGTTTCCCAGATTCCTGGTGGAAGCAAAGATAAAGGGATACATGTCCATACTCAGCCCCTGAGTATCTCTCTATGACAGTTTTCTCAGGACTAAAACGTGCAAGCAAACAAACCAAACACTTGGCAGTCCAGAGGGACCCAAGCTGAAACCAGAAGCAGCTGCCTTGAGATGGGATACTGGAATTCAGATGGGGCAGAAAATGGGCTGATTCAGTATTTAGCTAAACAAAAATAAAGATTGAGAACATAAGTAGTGAGCAGAAGACTAACAGTACAAACAGAGGATTTTGAAAAGAATCAAAGGGGAGAAAACTAAATATAAATGAAAATATAAATATTTAACACAAATACTTAGTAGATGCACCAATCACCAGTTTGGAATGAGGGACAGAAAGACCAGAAGAAACTGTCCAAATTGTACCATGAAGGACAAGACACTGCCCTCACCAGAGATCCAAAATGAAGGAATGAAAATGACAGGAACAACAACAAAAAGGTCAGAGATAATGTACACACAGTTTTCCAGGCTTCTCCAAGCATACCAGTTCTTCAACGGTACTATGAAAGCCCAGTGAAACACAGACAAGATTAAATAAAGAGAAATTCACACAGATATACATCTTAGTGAAAGTCAAGAACACCAAAGACAAAGAAAGACTTCGAAATCAATCAGAGAGAAAAGCTAGATCACCTAAGAACAGTTATCCTGAATCCAATATCACGGGCAAGCGCAGTGAATACTTTTTTTTTAATCTTCACCCTGACAGTAGTTTCTACGTCCAGCCAAGGAGTTACAGAATTCAGGTTTACCTGCCCAGCTGACATAACAAAAATATATTAAAGACAAAGTTATGAAATAGATCCTTTGAAATGGTGACTCTCAATCCACAAAGGACAGTGGTCCCTGATGAAAAGAAAACAGATGACGCAAACCCAGTAGGTGCTTCCAGACCCTCACCAGGGAAACATGGTGATCCCAAAAACCTAAGGGAAGAATCCAGGGAGGCTGTGAATGCTGCAGTGCACGGGTGGGCCCTGGAGAGACCACAGAATGAGGCAGAGCCCAGGACCTGAGGCAAAGCTGGAGGTGTCAGCACAGGGTGTAGGAAGACACCTGAGCTGGTGTGAACCTTGGGAATGTGAGAATCTGCAGAGCTGCGACACCAGCTCCCCACAGCATGGAGCAGAGTAACACAAGGTCTTCCTCAGTGAGGGAAAGATCTGGACACAGACTGAGTGTGGCTCTGATTCTACCTCATCAACATTACAAGCAAGACCCAAAGGATCACAGTATTTTTAGATAGCTTAATTCCATTCCTGAACAGAGTTTTAAGAACACATTTAGGAATACCAAAATTTACAGCATCCCACCAAGTAAGATTTACATGATAATAATTCAATTAAAAATTACTAGGTACCCAAAGAAGCAGAGAAGTATGATCCACGGCTAGCAAAAATCTTGCCAGAACTTCCGTAGGTATTTACACTAGCAAACAAGAAAGTCAAAGCAGTTATCATGTTCATATCTATATATTCAAAAATTAAGTATATTTCCAGAGGGCATTAAACAAACAATTAAGCTTATTGAGGTAAAAAGCGCAAGATCTGAGATGAAAGTGCACTGAATGGGAAAGCCACAGTGGATTAGCTTGCAGAAGGGAAAGCTGGTGGAGGTGAAGCTACACCATGAGAAAGCAACCCAGATGAAGCCCAGAGAGAAAAGTCAGTCAGTAAGAATGAAAAGGGCGTGAGCAGCTCGGTATCCATGAGGTCAGGCCCTGGAGAGTGGCCAAGGATTCTCCACATCGGATGAAGCCATGAACAGGCAGATCCAAGAGCGCCGTGAACTCCAGGAGCGAGAACAGGGCAGAAGCTCTCCCTGTGCGCACACAGCACACGCGAGGGCTCCAGACCCACAAAGACGGAAAGCCTTGCAGGCAGCCAGATAGAAGGGTCACGGTACACACAGAGAAACCAAGACAACAATGGCAGCAGATCGCTGCACCACAAGCAAGGAAGGAAAAAGGCACTGACAACTTTTTTGGAGTCCTAGGAGAAAAAGAAAAGCCTGTGGAGGTGCACTTTCACACCCCGCAGGGCAGCCTGTTGGAAATGAAAGGGACGCTCACTTAATTAAAGGGGACTTTCAGCAGCAACAAAGCAGTGACTCAGGCCTCCCTCCTGCTGCTCCCTGGAGCAACCAGGGTCAGCCCAGGGCCAGGCTTCCACCACACCTGGGGCCAACGAGATAGGACGGGGCGTCAGGAGGGCCCGGGCCAGCTGACCTCCAGCATGAGGAGTGGGAAGCAGGGCCCAGCACAAAGCTGGTCAGCATGGTACCTGCCCTCCCGGCCCGTGCAAGACACCTCAACGGGAGCACAGCTCGGTGAAGAAAAGCAGAGCAGTGTCCAGAGTCCCGTAACAGCCAGCGTATCCATGAGGCAATGAAAATCCCTCATTCCCGCTAGAACCAGGAAAATCGTAACAGGCAGCGGTACTAAGGCGCACCAGCCCTTAGAGGGATCCGGCAAGAATCCTGAAGTGACCGCATAAACACGCCTCAGCATGCAATCGTGAATCGTCTTGAAACAGGAAAACAGACCTCAAGAGAGAAGTCAGAGGTCTTATAATAAAAAACTAAACGGAGGTTGTAGGATCAACAAACGTAAAACTAAAAGTTTAACAACATGCAACATGGGCTTAATTGGAGAGTAAAGAAAGGATAGAATTGGTATGATGAGTGAGTGGGGGGGACCTCCGCAGCGTTTGCTTAATCTGAGAAAGACAAAACCAGCGGGTAACTAACTAACTAAAGTTTCAGGACAAACCGTTGTTTGGGCAAAGGAAAACTCTGGGAGTGGCTGGAGAGAAGGGACGCATTACTTCTCAGCGGAGCTCCATAAACTTGGGCAGACCTCTTATCTGGGCAGAAGGAAGTGATACAGTGTGTCTTAAGGACTAAACAAAGGGAATTTCAATTGTGTATCCTGTGTCAAACCAAACGTGTTTCAGAAACAAAGCAGAAACAGCAGTTGCAGGTAAAATGACAGAAATTTTCTGTGACAATATCCATCGGAAGAGGAAGAGTGGGGGGGTGGAGCTCAGTGGACCAGCGCCTGCCTGGCAAATGTGAGGCCCTGTGTGCAATTTCTGGCACCAAACAAGAAACAGGAAAAAAAAGACAAAAACGGAAGCGCTGAAGCCGATGCCCTGCAGGTCTGCGGCAAAGATACGGTGTGATGTGTGAGCACAAGGAGTCCCAGGCCGCCTGGAAGTGGCAGGTGTGGAGGCGCAGATGTTCTATGAATCCTCCGATTTCTCTGAAAGGTGAGTGTTCAACCATGTGTAGGAGCGATGTGTTACAGGACCCGTAACATACGGTATGCGACAATGACATTTTACAGGCTGGGCAGGAATAAATGTGAGTCCACTACTTCCAGACTCATAATAAGTGAAGCGGTTTACCATCACAGGAAAGCCAACTGTGACAAGTTAAAGCTGAACAAAATAAGCCCAGAGAAAACTGCTACAATAAAGAAGCAAGCCAGGTATGCTGGTGCACCCTTGTGATTCCAGCAGCTAGGAGGCTGAGGCAGGAGGAGCTCGATTAAAGGCCAGTCTTGGTCATATCATTTCCTAATAACAATTCACAGAGACACTGCCCTCCCTTTCAACTCGCACTTCCGGAGAATTTGACCTGAGATTGATTTTATAACCTACGTGCACTGCAGAAACACACAGCTTGAAGTTCAGCAGTATGTTGTGTGTGGATGCACCTGGACGCAGGTCTCCACTGCTGACACTCGGGATGCGATTGCTGAGGCCTGCAGACCTCGGACTCCTGGGAAAGCTTGCTCCTAGGGAAGCGGCTGCTCTCTCCTCCAGGAAACCTGAGCGGCATCCATCTCTATGTGGGGCCAAAATCCTTAAAAGGAGGCTGAAAACAGAACTCAAGTACTCACAGAAAGGGTCCTTTATCGCTCAGCAGAAATGGTGGTTACACCTACTTCCAGGGGAAATTTCCTGGGAAATGACTGCGTACCACTTCAATTTTTAACTGGCTTAGGGTTAAGAGCTAGGAAGCTCCTTTCCCATTTTCTAGAGCAGAGTGCGAGCCCTGAGTCTGCGTCCTCTTGCCCTTCCAGTAAGCAGCCTGAGAGCCCAGCAAGGACCAGCGACACCTCCCACTGCCGAGGCACCAGCCCCGGGGATGGCTGAGGAAGAGACAGCAGCCAGGACTCCCTGCTCCTCGCCCGCCAGCAGCCCGCGGCGCCTCTTTGGTGTCTCAGCTGCCACCTCCACAGGGGCTGCCACTGAGGAACCACCAGTTTGAGCCCAACCTGGGCAACTTAGTGAGACACTGTCTCAAAAATATTTTTCAAAAGGTCTCGGGGTATAGTGTGAAGGCTCTGGGTTCAAGCCCAGCAGTATTACCAAGAAAGAAAGGGAAGGACAGAGCCCGAGAGACTGGGGGGTCCCCCGAAGGTGCATTTCCGGTGCAGCAGCCTCCTGGAGAGGCCGTGGGCCATCCCCGAAGATCTGTGCAAACCCTCAGATGAACTGGACTGACGCAGCAGTTCCCAAACAAATTTTATGCAAACAAAGGGGATAATATTACTTTTATATATTAATGAGTCAGAGACTGAATTCGCTTTACACTGTTAATGGTTTCTAAAAATACCGGATTTACCCCACATATTTTAATGGGGTTAATATTGAAAATCAGCGACAAGTTACATAGCTTAATCCACCTTTTACTGTTGTAAACCGATGTATTGTACATCAGGAAACCGAAGAAGGTGCAGAGGGGAACGAAGCGGCGGAGCTAGGTGGCAAGAGGACTGGGGTGCGGTGTGTCCCCCCCCAGGGGGCCTCGAGGCCTGAGGCTCACGGATGTGTGCAGCTGTTGAGTCCCAGGCTCAACTCCATAATCGGCCCTGAGATCTACAGCGAGCCTCCACCTTTCACCTTTTGAGTCACTCAGATATTCTGGCTCCTTTGTCTCTCCACATGGATTTGAGAATCATCTGTGGTTTCTACAGAACCATGAGTTTGAGAGAAACGGCGCTGTAGCCATAGCGCACTTTCCTGTCCACAGGCATCTTCCTATCTTAGATTTTGCTTTATTTTAGCAGCGCTAGAACTTTGCAATGCTTGGTTAGACTTACAGCACTCATGTCTTTGATGGTATTGCAAATATTTAATTGCAAGAAGATGAAACAGTAGTTCTGCCTGGAAATCGCAAGGTTCCTGTGTGACCCCCAAGCATCCTGGAGGGAGAAGCAGCCTAAGTGTCAGCCAGAGCTGCTGCTCAAGGAAGTGGACTCCTGGAGAAGGTGAGCTGGCTGGAGCCACGCTCTGGATATGCTATCCCGGATGCCACCTGCGTTTGTGCACATGCATTTTACACACGCCTGTGCAAGTGACCCTCTTGCCCACATGAACATTGGAACACCCCCCTCCAGAAGGAAGGGTTGAAATCAAGGTCGCTGAGGACACACAGCAAACAGCCCTGATGTACTGTAGATGGGATGCAAACTGCTGCAGCCTTTTCAGAAAACAGCATGGTGTTCTTCAAAAAACTAAAAACACAACTACCACGTGGTCCAGCAATCCCAGCAAAGTCATCACAAGGCATCAATCACCCCTAAACAGCAGAGTCAGCGGGGCGGAGAGACCCTGAGCCTGCAGGAATCAGCTTTAGAGAGGTATGGTACCGGACATGTGAGGATAATGTACTGTGTATTTCAAATTTGTGCAAAGAATAGATTTTTAACATTTCTCACCACAAAAACTTAAGACCTTGAAGTGATGGATATGGTAATTCTTTTAATTAAACAACAATATATACATAGACCAAGACATCACATTGTACCCTAAAAACATGTGCAATTAGTATTTGTCAATTAAAATAAATGTATTAACAGTACCTCTAGTTTCACTCTACTAAAAACAAAAAGCTACTTTTCCCAGACGTACACTCATGTACTTCAGACGCTTGAGCATTTATAATGTGTCAAGGCCATAAAAACCTAGACATATAGTAGGTATGAATTTGGTAACTCTAAAGCATAAATAAAAATACTAACTCTACGAGAATTGTATATTATTAAATATAAACTTTACTGGTACAGTTACTATAGCATAATAAATTTTAAAATTATGTCACTGTTGAGAATGTTGACTGCCATGACTCAAAGCCAAAAATAATGATTCTAAGAGGAAAATAAAACCAAACACCGGGGACAATGTCTGCCTACAGCTGTGACAGAGGAGAGACTGTCCCCATATCCTGTCAAGAATCAGTATGTGTTCTTGACTCTGTCTTCTTAGTGAGCCACCCCCTTCGTGAGGAGAATTTTCCCAGACATCGACTCTTATTCTAAATTCTGTACTAATGACTCTCCGGCTGCTTTAAATGGGGGAAGTACTTGTCTTGTTTCGTTTTCAGAGTCCACCTGGACCTGAGGTAACAGAAAAAGATGCGAATTCACAGAAATCAGGTAAGTACCTTTGCAATTCCTTTAAGCTTGTGATGATCTAAAGGCAGATGCTTCAATAACAGTTTAAGTGTTGGATGGCTTAATTACCTGGACGGAGCAGGACGTCACGCGTCCAGGCTCCCTCGCGCTGTGTAGGACACACACAGACACTCCGGGCAGCACAGGGCAGTGTCCAGCTGGGAGCTGCACAGTAGGGACCACAGTCACCAACCACCTACGCTGTTTAAAAGCTACGAGAAAAAACTTGAATTGTCTCAGCGTAAAGAAACAAAACACGTTCGAAGAGGTAGATATGTTCACCCTGCTTTGAACACCAGGCCATGTTACACATGTCAAACATGATATTATATCATGCAGTTTTTATGTTAGATACAAATGAATAAAAAAGATAAATTACAAAAATAAATTATAGCTCTAATAAAACAAGTGTCTACATTTCTTTTAATTAAGATATTCACGTGCTACCATATCACATTATAAATAATCTGATCACAAAGAATTTTATATTGGTACATTTTTATTGCACTATAGATACCTAAAGAAATAAAAAGACAACACTCATGTCACAAATATTTTTCTCAGTTATTAAAAATCCCCATTATCTTAAGTTTCAGGGAATACAAAATTTATTTTAGATACTTTTTAGATTTTCAGAGTCCAAAAATTATCAAATTTAAGTAAATCAAGCTCTAAAAATTTTAAGTGGCCCGACATGCTAATAATTAATCTATTTATAGAGTATGAAACAATAATTCGGCATACGTACACAATGTGTAATGATGGAATCAGGGTAAATGGCTTTTATCTGCTCTGAGATATTTACAACCATATGGTTCTGAGCCTGACACTACAGAAATTTTGTAGCACTTTATTGCCTTAATTATAAAATCCTAAAAATGTGGAATCAATATAATACATGATTCCAATACTGTCATTTGTGGTATCTCCTGCTTTTTCCTTGACTTTAATTAATCATAAGTTATTCCTCTTTGCCTCATGTAGCAGCTGCTGATTGATTTCTCATAGTGCCTTGCTATTATTTTTGAGAAACCTTTCTTTTCCGGGTTGCTAACTGCAAGCCTGTCTTCAGTATCTGAGATCCTGTCCTCACATTGCCTAATCTGCTTTGAATGCTTTCAATGGAGTTTTTATTCTCCTGGATATCTGCTTGAATCTGCTATATGAATTCCATTTCTTTCCTGTGCTGAGCTTCCATAACTTTCTTAAGCTCCTCTGTTTTTTTGTCCATGTCTGCTCTAACATCTCTAAGCATGGTGTGTATTTTGGTAATCTCTGTAGTTATCTCAGAGACTATTTCTGATTTCCTGTTTTCCAGAGCCTCATTCGATTGCTTGTTGTTTCCACTTCAGGGAGACCTTGTGGGGGTTTGCGGATTGTCCCCCCTCACTGTCCCTTGGATTTGCCTTTGCTGAACTGGATGGATGTCTGAGGTTGCATTTTGCTTAAATGTCTTCTCATTTTCTTTTCTCTAGAAAAGAACTCAATTTGTGATTATATAACAAAATGTAAAACAAATCAGAAAATTATATACAGTATGTAAGTACTTAATGTGTCAACTCTGCCCTTGGGGGTTACAATTTTAAATGGATTTAGGAGAAAATAGAGATCTGGAAAAAGAGGAAGAGATAAGAAATAAGGTTAGAAGACAAAGGGGGATCATGCCAACTTGGGGAAACTGCAGAAGACTACAGGAAAAGAGAGAGAGGTGAGATAAAAGAAAGAACAGAACAGAACCACACCCACAAAGAGGTTAGGAACCCTGTTAACAGTCATATAAAAACAATGTAGGAGAAACAGAAAAACAACAACAACAAAAAAAGACAAAAACCCAAAGAGTCCACTTCCAGGGTTTTCTCTGGTTTCACTAATACCAGCAGGCCAGCAGCAGCTTTCTGGCCGGGTAGTGGATAATCTCAGCAGGCCTGCCCTGAGACCAGACTCACTGGCCCGCCACTCTTTCTAGCAATTTCCATGGGTCTGCACCCAGCTCAGAGCTGCTAGAGGAAGCCGGCAGCAGTTCTGGTTCTGGGCTTATCCAGCCGTCTCCGATCACTCTCTCCCACGGGATTACTAAGTGCTCTGCACTCACCACCAGCCAGTGCAGTCTTCCCCCTCCACTGCTGCTTCTCTCTGTAGAGGCCTGTGGGGTCACCAGCTGTCACCGTCACAGTGACCATGTGTCCCCAGGTTTGAACAGCTCCTCTGGTGCAATGAGTCCTGACTCAGAGTGAAGGTGCTGGTGCCTACCGCCTTCTTTTTCTCTGAAGTTTTTCTTTTCACTCTCTGTAGGCTTCAATTTTCACTTCGGATCCTTCCTGGGTCCAGGAGACCCACTTCCCTCCTTCTCGTCTGCCTTTCAGCGTCTGGATCCTGACTCTCTGAGAAGCTATTTTCTCTGCTGCTGGCTGCTCTGCCATCTTGGTCTCCAGGCTTCCAATACTAACTTTAATTTTATTCCAGTGCTTCAGAGCTTGTTTCAAGTATTTCAAAAACAGCTCAAAAAGATTCATTTATGAAGCAAGAGGCAGAATTTCTTGCACGTTACACTGCTGTCACTGTTTCCAAGAAGCAAACTACAGGAGAAGTGGGAATTTTCTCATCTAAAACTATTGTTTTTATAGTTTCATATTCACCTAAGCTCTTTCAAACATTAAAAATGCAAAGGGCAGCACCTTCCACCCTGAAAGCCTCACGCTGTGGACAGACCAGAAAGGGATCTGCTTCAGCGACAGCCAGAGTTGGTGCAGTAATGTCAGTGACTCTGCAGTGGCCACAAAAAGGATTGTTTTTTCCTAAATTGAGGCTGAAACTGTACTTACTGTATATGTGATGGATTTTTACATACACACTGTCAGTTTGGAGTTTTTCCCTGAGTTGCTTGCTCAGACTAGAAAGGGCCTCCCAGCCCTCGTTTATGAGTTCTGTTCTGGGTGTTTGCCAACGTGACCACGTGAGCGGGGGTCATGCGTCCTGGTGTGAACTCGCTGCACAGACTTCTCTCAGTGCCCCTGAAGAGAACAATAACCACTGTGTCTCTGTTTCTTGTTTCTTACACGAAAAGATGGTGTGGGACATCTGGAATGTTCTATGTGGTGGAAAAATCTGCCCCACCAGAGCAACAAGCATTTAAAAGAGCTCATATTAACTCTCAAAAACTCCCAGTGCCAGTGGGATCGGGGATCACCTCGAGACAGGCAGCAGCAAAGAGCCCAGCACTCTTGGCCTACAATACTGGGCGCCCACAAAGACAGGGGGTTCAGCAGAAGAGGGTCTCTCACGAGTGACAGAAGGCTGTTCTCAAACCTGAAATGTGAGAGGCAAGGTAGCCAGACGGTTGTCCGTCCAGGAGCAAATGACGTAAACAGCACAGACAAGGACACGAGGACTTCCTGGAGAGAGCTAAGGAATGGGTCTCACAACCACACACCGGTGTGAAGTGGGTGTGCCCGCCAGGTGTGCCGAGGACAAGCGAAGAGTGAAACTCTGCAGGCCACATGCAAGGCCCCCGGAATGCGCCATGCTGCATGCAGCAGCCAGTGCTGTGCCCAGGCACCTGGTACCACAGTCCATGTGCCAGCAAGAAAGATGACGAACTGTCTCTCAGGATTATCCTTGCCCCCACAGCCCTGAGTTAGAGCAGTTTCAGGAAAGTTAGAGCTCAGTTCAGCAAAAAGCTCTTTCCAAAATAACGCACAGCAATGTAACCCAGGCTGAATTCCTGGACGGCGACACACAGGGCCAGCAGGGCCACGGCTCAGCCCGTCCCCTCGCCCTCCCCAGAGCCTCCTGGACACGCGGCATTTCCCCCCCGGACGCTGTCTCAGCTCCCCGCTGTCCTCCGGGCAAAGGCAAAGCCCGAGAGTGTGGGAGCTGTGTGCAGGCGCCACAGTCCACCTATACTGCTCTCTGCAGCTGCCTGCTTTGTGTATCTGTCCTGCGGTCACGCACGAGTTTCCTAACGTTCCTGGGGAGTCGGATCTCTGCTTTTCAGTGGCGCTCCGCCTCCCCTTTCTTCTGGTTGCATTTTACCGAGCACTGATGCCTTTCTCTGAAAACAAACTCACGTCACTCGGGAGGCAGCATCGCTTCGCTATCTTTTCAGATCTGCAATTCCATCCCCAAACACGAGTGCCTTGTGGCCCTGTCCCCTGAAGGTCACATGAGCTGGGGCCCTTGGCAGCTGCCACATCTGCGAGGCCGGTTAGCTAAGGGAGGGGTGGCCTTCCCCGTGCAGCCGCACACCGGCAGGCCTGGCTAACAGGCTGTGAAGCCGCAGCCCATCCTAACAAAGCCTCTTCCATCATTTATAAAGAATATTCGAATCAGCTCTGACGCTATAAACACTCTCAGAAACATTCTTTCAGCCAAGATTAAGTACAAATGTCCTCAGAAAAAAATCAGCTTACTTGGAAATACCAGATGGCTCCTGAAACAGTCACATTTATGCTCTGGACTTAAAGCAATATTTGTGCGTCTCTGCCCAATTCTCACCTTTGAAGTTCACCAAGTAGATGTTACATTTAAAGTCACAATACTGATCTGGTATCTAATACCTGGGGAAAAGTAAAGAATGGTTTTGCACATTCATTGGTTCCACCAGCGAGCAAAAAGAAAGAACTCCACAACCCCTTTCGGCCTTTATCTTTAGCTTAGCCCCAAATGTACCCCAACGCAGCAGTCCCCCTGGCAGCAGGTCCATCGCCATCCACATATATAACTGGAACGTCGCAGGATACACGATTCCCAGGTTTCAAACTGTGTGCTGCTCTGAGTGATGAAATCCTGCACCACCCGGCTCTGTCCCACCTGGACTGGAGTGTCCAGCTTCCCTCTGCCTTGTGTGGGCATGTGGCAGCTGTCTCACTTCCAGGGGACCAGAACCCGTGCTCAGGACCCAGACTGTACTGACCAATGGCCCAAGTGCCAGAGCAGTGGGGCTGGCAGGTCCATCAGGCTTTAGTTATAATTGTTCTGTTTTATTATTAATCAGTGCTAATTTATTGCGCCTACTTTATACATGAAATTTTACCATGCATATGCGTTACAGGAGAAGTGTAATACATGTAGGGTTTGATGTTAGCCGAGGTTTTAGAGGAGCCTGTCCCCCAACAAGGAGGGGTGGCTGTGCCTTTTCACACTGATTTAATTTGTGGCAGAATGAGGCAAAAAAACCTCATAAACTGAATACAAACAGAGTCTAGAAGGAGGTGGCCCAGCGTTACCTTAACAGATGTTTGTCAGTCTCAGGTTTGGTGCCACGAACCACACGCGGTTCACACCTAACTCTGAAGTGAAGGTGACCATGGCCACAATAAACAGGGTGCAGGATGTTTTTGTCTTGATCTCTGGATCCTTAAGACCTGCATTTTTACTTGAATTCTGGTTTTACAAACTTACTCAGAATCAGGAAAAAGGGAAGGAGGTGCCGGGGGTGACGGGCTCTGCCCACTGGGAGCCCAGTCTCCTGTCCCCAAGAGCTGCTCCTGCAGAAGGAAGCCCCGTGTTGGTATCGAAGGACAGACTGTTCAACCAGTGATGACCAGAAAACCCAATGGCCCCTGAGAGGAAATTCCAGTCTTCAAAGCTCCATGCAAAATAAGCTCCAGACTAATTAAAGAGTTGCATATATTTTAAATGATAAAAACTGGTACGAAATAGTATACAGCAGAAGTAGAATCCTAAGATGTATTGCACTGAAGCAATAAAAAGTAGTGACAACAGATTGTACCACTGAAAATGAAGAAAAATGATGAATCGAAAATTTTAAAAAGGGGTGTTTAAATCGATCTCGTAAAGCACCTGCCCAGAGAGTAATGTGAGCAGCAGGCGAGCGGAAGGCTCCTCCTCCCTGATGACCACGTTTAAAAGGAGCCTTGGCTATTTATACCACTCAGCTGTAAAAGCTTCCCTCAGATGGGATGAGACTCTGTGGACAGGATGCGGCATTTATCTCCTCTCCCTGGTGGAGGCAAAACACACACATCCCACAGGTTCAGCTGCTGGAAAGATTGAGACTGAGGGATTCAGAGAGGTCACAGAGCTGCACAGCCACTGCCCTGGCCCCAGGGACTGGCCTCTTCTGACATTTCATCTGACATGGGGACATCTGTATTTGCTTTCTTCACTTAGTGCAACTTCTGAGTTCAACCACACTGCGTCATTTACCAGGATTCCATTTTGTGAATGAATAATATTCTGTGCATGTACACACCACACTCTTGTTTTGTTTACCCATGAATCCTTTGATAGACATTTGAGCTGTTTCCACCTTTTGACTATTGTGAATAGTACTGGGGTGAGCATTTGTGAACAGGTGTTTGTCTAAACTGTTGAGTTTTCAGGCCTATACTAGGAGTGGAACTGTCAGAGGATTCAGCAGTTCTGTGTGTAGTTTTTGAAGAATAACCAAAGGCAGCTGTGCCATGTCACATTCCCAACAGCTGTGTATGTGAGAGCTCTGGTTTCTCTAGATTCTCACCAACACTTAGTATGACTTGCCTTTTTAATTTCAGCCATTCCAGTTGGTGTGGAGTTGCAGGACATGGCAGTTCACCTGTCCATACCTAGAGACTAATGAGGTTGAGTTTTTAATACACTTATTGGAATTTCTAGAGCAGAATGTGACAGTGGGTTAGGATTTTTCTGAGACCTCAAGGAGGCCCAAGGCATTGAGCCTACGCTTTAAAATAACTATCCATTCACCTGTCCATCAGTTCAGCTGTCCAGGTGTCCATCTATCTGTCTTTGCTGGTGACATTCTAAGAGGTACAAACATGTTAAAGAATGGTACAGCACAAAGTGAGAAGAGTCAAAGGAATAGCCAAACTATTTGGCTTCCTTAATCCACTCCTGGAAATGTATCCTATGGAAAAAAATAATAAATTCACATGCGACAATGCTCACAGACAACGTTATGTAGACTCCTATATTCCTATGTTCATTGCAGTGCAGGTAAAAACAGCCAGGACAGGGAAATGACATAAATGCCACTAGAGGATGGGTGGTTAAAGAGCACAGGTCCATACACACAACAGAGCATCAAGCAGCTTACAAAAGAAGGAAGTTCTGTCACTGGTGCCAACGTGGCTGGCACTGAAGAACACTGCCTTCAGTGGAACAAGGAAGACACAGAAAGACAGGGCTGTGTGATCTCACTCACATGCAGGACCTGAAAAGTGACCTCGCAGGAGCAGAGTAGAAAGGGGGTTACCAGAGGAGGGAGCAGAGAGGCCGCTGAGCGCAGAGGTGGCATTTCGGTTAGGGTGCAGGAGTCTAACCCTCCTCTCCTTGCTAAAAACCCATCTTCTCCCCACTGCTTACGAAACCCACAGGGTCCTCTGTGCTCAGGCCCCGCTCTACTCCCTGCAACCCTGCAGTCATGCAGGACCCAGTCCCCCAGCCACGGCAGGCACACAAGCTCCTGCGGATCCAGCTCCACCTGCAGCAGCCCTGTCTTCTCAGGCAAGATGACCCTGGTCATCCTTCCAGGCCACCACATCGATTCCCACAGGTCCCGGTGCCCTCAGCACCAGCTCACGTCAGACCCTCCCTGCACCAGGCCGAGCAAGCACACGCAGCAAGCCTGCGATCAGGGTTGCCTGGTAAACGTGTGTGGATGGTGACGGGATTGCGGATAACTGGAATTAATTAAATCTGATTTCATTGATAGTTGTGCGGTTTCTACTTTTGGGGAATACATTCTGAAAATTAATAGTGCATGATATAATTATCACTGTTATAATGAAAATCTAGCATTCATGCTTCTTCATGAAGCAAGTACAAAATGATGTTTTCAAGTCATACCTATAAAAATAAGGGTGAGATTGCAATGGAAAACATTACCCTGATTTTGCAAAATGAGAAAATGAAGGGACTCTGTGGGCTTTCTAGCTTGATTACAGCACTGGGGCTCACGTCAGCGATGCCCTGGTTTTCACTGCGGCCACAGGCAGAGCAGGAAGACAAAGCAGCACCTGGGAAGTGCAAGACTCGAGCGTCAGCTTGCACCCTCTGCGCCAGCTCAGCGCTGCCGAGCTCTTCCAGGAGGACTGCCCTGCGACGAGCAGGATTACACACCCAACACGTGTGAAACAGCATGACACACAAAAACACACGCAAAGTAAGAGAAAGACTCAGTAAGAGAAAGACTTTGTCATAGGACAATACACGTTTACAAAGCAAGTAGTGAGAAATGGTAAATCGTATGTAAAACATTTGTCTGTAACACTTTTGTGTGTCTTTAATATCGATTCCTATATATTCTCTTATTTAATAGGAACCACCAGGATATGCTTAGATTGTTTCCCAAAATGAACTTAATATGAGAATATTAGTAATTTCTTTGCCAATCTTGGATCAATATATGCTTGACATCAAGATGAATGGTGTTAAATCCAAACTTCTATGAATAGGGAAACATGGTCTTGATTCATGAACTCGCATATCTGAGCCCTAAAGCACACAGCAGCCTCATAAACCATCTGCAGAACACCTGGACTTGCACTGCACGGGGAGCAGCTCTGGAGTTTCACCACCGCACTGGCCCAACTCTGCGGCCTCCATCACGCCCTTGAAACGCCCTTCCACTCTCCCGTAAATCGAGCACAGGTCGCTGAGCTTCTTGCTGTTCCTCTGTAATTGTGAGGCTGGGTTTACTCCCCTACCACACGGACCTGTCTTAGTGCTTTTATTGTAAATAATTCACACTAGAAAAGCTGCGTCATGGCCCTGAGGTTAGGGGAATCGTTATTTAAGCAAACAAAATCAATCCTGGAACATCTTAGACATCCTGCTCTGCGTTCACCTTACAACAAGGACTGGTGGGCATGGTGGGGTAGTAAGCGTAGGTCTGGGGTGATGTCTTCGTCCAGGGTCCTCCCGGGCTGGCCGTGGAACCCCAGGCCAAAGCTCACTTGCCCCACCATGTCCCGGCTCCCTTCCTCACTGGTCACCTCCCACTCCAGCTCTCTTTTATGTTTTTCACTGCTACCTCCTCCAACTACAAATTTCTCTAGGCTCAGGGCTCCTCTTGCCAAGGAAAGGGACACCAAGTAACTGCACTTGATGGGCCCCTTTGAAAGAGCAACCAAACTCCTTGCTGCTGACCCTACCCAAGTGGGAAGAGGCGCAGTGGGGATGGATTTCACCTGCACCTGCCAGGCAGGCGCCTGCAGACAGAGAGTCGGAGGGAGGGACGCTGTCACCCATGACCACCGCATGACTCGGATGTGTGCGGTATGAGGACAGCAGCAGGAGCCGGGCCAGAACAGAGCCAGGCAGTCCACAGTGCCACATGTCACACTTCCATTTCCTGCTGAGCGGCTGCAGACCCCCTGGTTCAGTCTTCAGCACGATGGCAGAGGCTCAGGCTGCCAAGAGGGTGAAAGGCAGAGTCCCACTGCAACCTGATCACACTTGAACATGAATGCAAGAGCTGGCTGAGTTCTGGGCCACAGCTCTGTGCAAGGAGCTCACTGGCCACCCAGAGCCCTGGGAGCCCACTGGTACTGACCACCCTCGGGGACTGGCTCAGGCCCAGGAGGGGGCAGCAGGTGCTGAGGGGCGGCCTAAGGTGGGTGTGGGCAAGACCCGGCCTCGCTGCCACCATCACCGGTCTCTGCACTCTCTCCTACACATGAGGAAGGTGCCAAGGGTGGGTATGTACCAGGGCCAGGACATGCGGCTGGGGTGCTGTGAATACAGTACACCTGGTACTCAGGGGCACAGGAGCTTTACCAAAACTGGTTTAGATCAAAACTTAGAGCCAGAAAGATTTTGCACATGCAGACACATGCATTGGGGTGCTGCCCAGTGAGACAGAGCCCGAGGAGGTCAGGCAGCGCCCTGGAGCACTGCACCAGGTGGGGATCTGCAAGGACAGGGACATCCCTCATGCCAACACCTGCCAAGCTGTTTCAGGGTCACTGTGGGGAGAGGCTCTGCTCCAGGCAGTTGGAGGACGGGATGTGTCTGGAGCCAGCTTTAGACGTGATGTCACAGCCACCCTACCACCAGATGTGACATCACAGCTGCCCTGAAATACTGAAGACTTCTGTGCTGAGCCAGGAGCCGAGGATACATGCAGAAATGGCTCAGGATCCAAGCTCTCAGGGGATTCCACTGCGTGGAAGTCATTTCTGCACACAAAGAGGCATGGAGTATTCTTGTGGATTTAATGACTGACTTACAGCCTCAAAAAAAGTCTCCAATTTTCTCAGGCTTTGAAATACAGACCCAATCCAGCTGCAGCATGAAGACGTGGGCTGTCAGCCTACTGGCCCAGGAACACGGCCAGGCCCAGGGCAAGGCAGAGCCAGAGAGCTGGGCTCAAGGAGGGTGGGACTGTGCTCTCAGTGGCCAGGCCTTCAGACCTGCAGTGGCCCTGTCATCTCCCTGTCACTTGCCCCTGGTATTCTTGCAAATCAATATCCTTTACGAAGTACATCAGCTGACTGCCAACCCTAACACTTCCCCTAGGGCCGGGATAGCAAATGAACCACCCTCCTACCCACCACCACCTCCAAAATTTGCATATTCTTATCTGATTCATTCCTCAACATCTACATAGTCATATCTTGATCTCGCTGTATGAATTTTCCCAAAAACTTATGAGGCTGCAGGATAGATTGGAGAGAATTTGGGTACAGAGCCCAGAAAACTGAACTCAAATTCTGTCTGCGTCACTAAGTAATTAATTAAGTGACTGAATGCAAGAGTCCTCTGCCTCTCACCATGAGCCCATCACTCCTCGGTGTGGCACCGGCCTATGAGCTGCCATCCGGGGACAACGCTCCTCCACGACCCCCTGTCAGCCCCTGCCCATGCCTGTCTCCAGGCATAGCACTGCTCATGGTCCTTGCTCCAGGCGACAGCTCCGCCTCCCTGCAGGGCCATGGATCCCATAGGTCTGGGACCGGAACTGCCTCTTGCCCAGGTCAGTAGCATAGCAGTGCCTGAAGCACTGAAAGTAGAGGCATGGTCCACCTGGTTTCCAGGGCTGCGGGGCCACGTGGTCCCCCAGGCCTGTCCCATCTCTGTGAAGAGTGGGACTAGGGTCCCTCCTGCACTGACAGTTGCATTGAGGGGCTGTGGGTGCCCAAGATGGGTGAACACTGGTCCTTCAGCCCACAGTGTGAGTCCCTCACACACACACCCCACTTCCTACCTGTCAACAGTATCCCTGGCACTGTCACAGCATGAAACACCAGAGAATTTCCCGAGCTACGGGAGTCCTTTCTGGGCCGCCCCCAGTGACCACAGCAACTCAGGCCCAGCCAGCGGTGCTGCATGGCATCCTGTCCCAGGGTGCAGGCACCACTGTCTGTCCCAGCATCTGTCCCCATGGGGGTCCCGGTGTCTGTCCCCCGCATGGATGTGTCACATGGTGTCTCACTCTTGGAGCTACATGCTTTGACAGAAGGAGATGGGGAATGAGCAGGAATGGCCCCCACCACATCTAGGACAGTGGCTCTGGGCAGATGTGTGCGGCCTCTTGGAATACAAGACACAGCGCCTGGCTGCAGGGGACCCAAGGGGCCAGCATGAGCGCTGCCACCGAGCACCGCAGAGGAAATAAGCAGTGACGAGGGCTGGGAAAAGAGTCATGGATCCAGCACCGGAAGCTCTCGAGACTCACTTGGCGCAGTGAAGAAGCCGCGTGAGCACTGCTTTGACGAGGGGGAGCAGAGCCTGGTGGAGGGCGGGCTGGGGTTCAGCTAGGAGGAGGGGCTCTGCATGGCTTCAGGCTCAGGGCACGCGGGAGAAGGTGGCCTGCAGCTGGACAGAGCGCGGACAGGAGCTCCCTGCCTCCACAGTGTCCCCTGTGCGGCTGCCCCGAAAAGCCGCTTAGCAAATGGAGCAGGAAAAGGGTGGACAACTCCCCGGAGAGGGAAGCCCAGCTGTAAGCGGCAGAGGGATCTCGAAATCTCGGGGTCGTGTGCTAAGCCGATGCCCTGTGAGTAGGGAGTGCACGGAGCAGTCGCCCCCAGAAAACCCTCCCACGTAGTCGTGAGCCCCAGTTTCTTTCTGGGCTGCGTTGGTGCGGCAGGAGCACCCTGATCGCTGGAGACCTTGCCCACGTGCCACCCACGGAAGGGGAGGCAGACAGGCGCCTTCTGTGGGCCCTGTCAGGACATAATTGAAACCAACTTGGCATTTATTTAAGTAGCATAGCTTTGATAGAATGAAAATATTTGAGTTAGCGGCACAACACGTTTGGGCAAAGCGTGCAGAGGCCCCTCTCTTGAAGTCTGGCTTAGCTCTAAGAACCCCATTTTGGAAATAAAGAGGGGGGGAGGTGTCGGGTTTCAGCTCCACACAATAGCACCTTTAACAAACCTGCCAGCCAGGCACACACTAAATAGGGTTTAAAAAGTCTTTACTACTGCCAGTTAATATTCATGGCACTCCGGGGGAACCAGACCCCGCAAGGACTCAGTATTTATAAATGCTACTGTTGTCCCCAAGCACGTGTCGCAGATTCCTGAGAGACACTGAGAGCTTTTCTTATAATGGGGGCGCGGATACAAGTGTGAAGTAGGGAAAGAGGTCGTTAGGGAAAAAAAGACATTAAACACATATAAAGGAGCACGCGGTGGTCTCGAATTTGAATACCACTCAACTATGACTGAGAAACCTGACCGGCTTGGTTATTTTATTTTTTTATCAGCATCTTTAACACAGAGAAGAGCCTGATGACCAAGACAGTGCTTGCCTTCTGATCTGAAAATTTGCCACTTTGTATTTACAGATGCCAGAGAAGGCAGACCTTCAAACTTAGGATATCCAAACAACTGGGTTTGTGTTTGTAACTCTGATGGTGTAATCACGACCGTGGCTGCTGGAGAAACAATAACATCAGTAAAGTGAACTCAATCCTGAATTAAAAGCTGGTATTTCCATTACCTGCCCTTGCAGTATTTTCTGGAGTTTATATAGTTTGATCATTAAAAAATGCTTGAGGCTGAAAACCTAGTCTGTGCCAGTTTTGGACACCACGTCAACCTGCCAAGCGCTGAGGTTTGTTTGTCCTTCTCTTTTACCCTTCGCCAAGAATGTATTAATATTAATGCTACACATGCAGCTGGACCCAAATAACCTGCAACACCTGAGGCGCCCAAGCTATTGGACGTACAGCCTGTGTTTTCAGAAGAAATTTACGATGTCTAGAAATTCACCTTCAAGGAAGTAAAGAACTCAACTTGCTTTTAACTCAGTCTTTTAACGATCCTCCTGTCTATTGATTACTCCATCAAAAATACTGGAACTTCCATTTGGAGCTTTAATTTTGCTAGCAACAGAGTTTGAGTTGGAATCTGACTTTGTAGACATCAAGTTCACTGCTGTAACTTTCTTTGCTCTGGCTCTCTGTGGCCCTGAAGGGGACTTTCGTACGGGGACAGCCAGCCAAGGGGAGGGCGAGACCTCTCCTTAGGCTGTCAATGGTTCAAGTGACACCTCAGGAAGGAATGCACACAGCCACCCCTGTGCACAAGGATCTCTGACAGAGACAGGGACGCCCCACCATCGGGAAGCCCCGATCTTCAGGAAGAGCCTTAGGAGACACAGATCGGACTCCACAAGACTGGGTAGGCCAGGAACACCCGGGCAGAGGGATGTCTACACCCGCTGGCCCCCTCCTCGCACTCCCACAGACACAGACGTCTCAGGGTGCTGAGCCCACCTGAAGTGCCCAGGTGTCCTGAGTCCTTGCTTGGGAAGGAGGGGCTGAATCGAGACCAGATGGGCATTCCGTGTGTGTAAGTGTGTCTGTCTGTATCTTACAAAAGGGAACACACAAACGCATTTCTAAACACAGAGGGAGGAATGCTGCTGTAGCATTTCATGCTGCTTTCTTGTTTTGCTTTTTGTAGAACTGTGGAAAAATCATCACTATGGATACAAAGAGAAATACCTAGACTGTGGTCACAGCACTCACACATTTATAAACCAAGACACACATTTATAAACTCAAGTTTTATATCTGATAAGTTTTAATGCATCTGGTGATGAACCCCTTCTAGTGATGGCGAACTCATTATTCTTGAAAATGCCCCTTTCGTGGACTCGCTTGTGGTTACCTGTCCTTAGGGTCCAGGACGCCTTGCTGAGGAAACACCAACGCGGTTCTGGTTAGGAGTTACGCACAGCCCCGCTCCTACCTTTCCACTCGGTCCAGAACAAGGTGAGCCTGGCCAAGCAGGAGCCCTTCTCATCACAGAACACAGCTGCAATGCTGTGATTTAACGTTTTGTTTTCATGATTTTAGTAATGAGATTTTTCAAACATAGAACCGCATCTTAGCAACAGACTATTCCTCCACAGAAAGCAGTGCAGCACTGATACAGGGCCCATCACGGAGGCCAGACACCAACCACGTAGTTTATAACTCAATCATTCATAATTTCAAAAAGTGCAGGCTGGGTAACTCTGATATTGACAGGAAGTGGGCTAGCGCGTGCCCAGCGAGGCTGGAAGGACGCACCTGTGGCTACTGGTGAACACGGGGCTTCCTCAAGGGTGAATTCTGTTCTAAAACCTGTTTTTGGATGACTACAGGGTCTTTTGAGTTAAAAACACTGAACTGTATACTTCAAGTGCGTTAATTTCATAGGATATAAGTAACTTATTAATTTTAAGAATAACAAGCATTCTTAAATTCTAGCTCTTTAACAAAAATCATTTTGGTAGGCACTGTCAGCAGAGGAACTCTGAAGGGAAGCAAAATGGCCAAAAGGAATCCTGACCTAAGTTCTGTGTATGTCTACAAGTTAGGCAGTGAAGGAAAATGAGCAATTCATGAATATGAATTCTACTAACGAATTCCCTCACTTAATTTAATACTTTGATCTACGTAGAATTCTGAACTCTATTTTAGAGGGAGGGGTATGTTTACTTCACATTTCTTGTCCTGGGGCTCAGGAAAGTTCAGGAAATTTTAAACCCACAAATGAGTTCTTCAAAGAAAAACTGACAAGTTACAACTGTTATTACAGCCTATTTCACATATCCCAGGGTTTCTTGAGGTTTAATTTAAAACATAGGGGTTGTATCCCACGCACTTAAATGTTTCTGTATTCCCAGCGACAATCACATATCCAGAAGGACAGAAGCATGGTTTATTTTGGAAAGATAACATCTAGACAAAACATAAGTATATGGCCTTTCTCAGATCATAAATTAAATACACAATGGCCATTAGACATATTACTCCCCTATGAATATCAATAAATACTTCCCAATTTGAAAAATATGTGTGTTATGACATTTTCCCATAAAGACATAAGAACTCTTGTAATATGGTTTGTAGTAGGATTGATGTCATTGTCATATATATAATTCACATAAAGTTATTTGACTTTTGCACTCTTGTTGGTCTTGTCAGAAACTATGTATGGCTTTCCTTATTATCTTTAATAAAATACTCTACTATCATTTCAAATTGCTGTGGCTCCAAGGGTTTATGTAAACTTTGATTTTTCAGACAAAGCCTAATGATGCTATTCCACGCACAGGCGAGAACCTCTATCTAAGCTGTGTGGGGTTCACTGTTCATTTCTGTGGCAAAGCTTTTTCACGGACCCCGCTACACTGGATTGTGGACGGCTACACATTTCCTTAGGCGTTTAATGCATACGTCTCCAGGAGTGCAATGGCAATGACAATGACCCACGGCTTTCTCAGACACACACGAGATACAGAAGCAGCCTTGGACACTCACAGTTGTAGCCGGGTGCGATGCGGTGCTGGGCCTCGAGGCTGGCCAGCGTGATGTGGAAGACGATGTGCAGCAGCAGGAAGGAGAGGCTCGTGAAGCACAGGGACTTCAGCAGCCGGCCCGTGTGTCCTGGGGACAGAGACAGAGACTGTAGGAAACGTGCAGAGCAGACGCGCACCCCGCTCCTGCTCCTCTGCACTTCGGCGAGGCCTCTGTCCACGCGGAGCTCCGGTCTACAGCCGGAAGCCCTGTTACTCCCGCGGCAGCACTGTGCAACTGGCTCTACATTCACCAACAATTCACTGTAAAAGACGCACTGCTACCCGTTACTCGGCATGTTACAGCCGAGACACAAAAGGCCCTGGCCCAGGAAATTTTATAAGTAAACGCTGTCAATTTTGCATGAACAGATAAACCCTGCTTATAAAAGGAGTTCTGGAAGAAGGAAAGTAGCCTATAATGTTAGGGTGACTTTCTCTTCAAAATTAAATAAAACTACAAAAGAAAACTATGGTATAAGACAATTTTACTTATGAACACAGACTTTGATTATTTTTGAAGTTTGCTACCCACCTGAGGCAGCAGAGCACATCATAATCAGCTAGAGCTTATTACAGAAAAACAAGCGTATTTTTACATTAACAAATCTAAAAATGAAATTCACACACTAGTAGACTCATATCATGATTTTCCCAATGGATACAGAGAAATTTCATAAAGCTCAACATGTACTTACATTTTAAAAACAACAAGAAAACTAGAAGTAGAAGTAAACAACTTCACAGGATTTATAACATATTTGAAGCGAGTATCCCATTTTGGGGGGACGGGGATGGAATTCATGACGTCACGCTTGCCAGGCAGGCGCAGTGCCACTGAGCCCCATCCCTGGCACCTGAAGCAAGCATCCCGTTAATGTTCAAATTTTGCCCATAGTCCCAGCAATGCAGAGAATCACAGACCTTCAATACCGTCACCACCAATTAGCACATCGCCGGGGGTATTAGCCAATGCCGTAAGATTTTTTTAAAAAATGAAGTCTTAATAACTAGCTTTATTTGCAATAATATGATCAAATGGAATTATTTCCAGATGATATCATCTCAATACAGAATGCCAAACTAAACAGGCAAACCAACTACTAAAACAGATACAAGAATTCTGGAAGTGACTCAGATACAAAATTATCTTATGAAAATCAATATACCTCCTCTACATTAGTAATAATAGAGTAGAAAATAAGATACAACTTCATTAGCCATCAGAACTGGATTGTCATGGTGTTGCTGTGGATTGTACCCCTATGGCTCGGTCCTAGCAGTTATTTAATCAGACACGGATCTAGGTGCTCCCGTGAGGTAAAGATGCGACTGGAATCCAAATCACCAGGTGACCTTCACCAGGGACTGTCCTCCATTGCTAAGCAGGCCTGGCTGAATCAAACGGAGGAGACAGCCTGAGAACCAGAGGAGACATAACTCGGACATTTGCAGAGACCAGCTGTTGCCTTCCTGTGTCAGCTGCTGTTTGTGCCTGCAGAATGCAATTTTCCTTAGCCAGTTCACTGGTCAGTTTATAACCAGTTCCCTGAAAACTGAACAATGGGCAAGAGAAACGTACAATTCAGGGACGTATTTCCACCTTACTGCTACTTTGATTGCACTCTGATTTAAAAAAAATTAAAAATCAACCTAATAGAGTACCTGAAACTGTTATGGTTAAAATAGAAAAACAACAAACAATAAAAGAGATACACTACATTTATGAATGAGTTATGATAAAGAGTCCATTTTCTATAGATTTAATCTATAAATAACACAATTTCAAATGAAACACCTATACTTTCAACAAACCCATGTCAAAATACACAGGAAAAGATGTTTTCAACTTACCTTTAAAATATGCTTCAGAGCTGGGTATATAGCTCAGCAGCACAAGTGTCTGCCTGAGTTTGATTCTGGGTACCCGCCCCCAAATGCTTAAGAATAAAACTGTGTATTTCTATGTTAATTTGGAAATATTGAGAAATAAAGCCAAAAATGAGTGGAGCTGGTATGTCCTAACAGATGTTAAGGCATGCTATAATCCTCCAAGTTAACAAAGCAAAACAAAACAACCAGGACCAAAACAAAGAAGAAACAAAGAAAGAGAGAGAAATGAATAACACACACTCCTCAGAAACAAGCCAATGTACTTAAGTTGATAAATGTCCAAGTTGATCCCAAAGCTAAGAGGGACAGGATGGGACTGACACCTCCCAGAAGGCAGGACAGGAGGCCTCAGTGCGCCTCTTCCCACAAAGCTGGGTTTTGGTGCCACCCCTGGCTGAGAGGGCTCCTGCAGGAGGCCTGGCGTCTCTGCTATGTTTCCAGATGCACCACAGGAAAAAAATAGCAAGTGTGAACAAACTGAGAAGGCAAGAGAGCAGTGTCCCTTTACCCATGTCACCTCCCTGAGGTGGCACAGATGGTGCCAGGAGAGGTCTGGCTGGCCTGTGGCATCTCCACCAGGTGGTGTGTGGAAGACAAGTGCTGGCCTCTCCCAGCCTTGTGGGGCGCGTCTCAGGAACCCCACTTGCATCTACTCAACCTGGACCTCTGCAGGGATGAGCCCAACTGGGCCAGGCGATGACCCAGGCAGTGGGCCAGGTGTGAGCGAGGAGAAGACATGGTGGGGGGTCCCCATCACCTGTGTGTGGGCCTCAGCAGCCAGCCGCATACCTGATCCCAGCGCAAGACATGGGGACCACTCAGCCCTGCAGGGGGCTGAGCTGAGGACCCGGATGGGTGTCGTACTGCGAGCTGAGGACCCGGATGGGTGTCGTACTGCGAGCTGAGGACCCGGATGGGTGTCGTACTGCGAGCTGAGGACCCGGATGGGTGTCGTACTGCGAGCTGAGGACCCGGATGGGTGTCGTACTGCGACGCCACACCCACAATGCTGTGCTTGCAGATCTCAGGGCAGCTCCCGGCAGCTGGCTGCACTGTGCTGGTTAAGGTCGAGGGGCTTAGCCTTGAGCAATGGAGAGCCCTGCCCTGGGAGAAACGCTTGGCGCTCTCAGTATGGAGCACGGACGCGCGGCACAGTGAAGGCAGGGGACCGGAGGTAAGGAGGAACCAGGACGGCGGGCCAGGTGCAGCCACAGGAAAGGTCTGAGAGAGCTCGGACTCCAACCAGGCTGGCTGCGGGGCGCTCTCACCTGAAGCCTGAGGGTCGGGAAGGGGAGGGTGCCTGCTTCTGGCACTGTGAGAACAGGAGAGGGGGCTTCAAGAATGCAGAGGATCAAGAAAACAAGGGGTACAAAGGGGTACAAAGGGGTGCAAATAAAGCTCCAGGGGTCGAGCCTAAAGAAATGGAGATCTACAAGTATCTCCTAACAAAGAACACGAATTAATCTTGTAGCTCACTGAGCCACAAGAAAAGGAGAGACAACTAAACGACATCAGGAAAATGACACATGAGACAGGCAACAGAGCAGTACAGGACGAAAGAGAAACTCGAGGGTCGAATAACATAGTATCTAGATGAAGAACGCAACACAAGCCCCAGTGAAGAGTGGACTCAGACGGTGTATGATTGGAAAACTTGAAGATGAATCATTTGAAGTTATCTAGGACAAAAACAAAACTAAAAAGAGTGAAGAAGAGAGGAAAACTCCCAATGGGCTGTGGAACAGCAAAGGTGGAACCCATATGGATTAGGGTGACCAGGAAGGAAAAAGAAAAAGAAAAAAAGAAAAAGAAAAAGAAAAAAGGAAAATGAAGGAAAGCTTGTTTAAAGAAACAATGGCAGAAAACTCACCAAATTTGGAGGGTAAAATGAACATAGGGGTCCTAGAAGACCAAAGAACTCCAAATTGCTCAAGGCTAAAGATGTCTTTAAGAGAAGATTATTATCAAATTGTCAATGACCCAATTTTGAAAGCAGAAAGAGAAAACTTATCATATACAAGGGCACTTTCAGAAGACTGTGAACGTATTTCTCTGGAGGACAGGAGAGGGATGGCACACTCAAGGTGCTGCAAGAAAAGCCTGCCAACCAAAAAATGCACCCAGCAGCCATCCCTTCAGACACAAAGGAGAGACTAAATTCTGTCTTTGACAATTTAATAATAATCTTCCCTTACAAACACCTTTAGGCTAGACCAATTTGGAGTTCTTTGGTCTTCTAGGACCGTATGTTCATGTTACCCTCCAGATCTGGTGAGACAGCAACAGCTGAGGCAGGTTATTGCCACGGGACCAGCCTCACAAGAAATCCTAAAGCAAACTAAGACACTGATCTTGCAAATACAGGACAGCATACAACTCAGGAGAGCACCGGGAGGCAGAAAACTCAGGAGAAAAACTAAGCATGGAGTCAAATTCAGAATCCACTAACACTGGAAGGGAGGCATGTAAGTCACATTGAAACCTAAAACAAAAATTAAGTGCAAAGCACTGAAAAGCACTGCCACCACAATACAGGTGCATGAGGACAGATTTATAATGATGTACGCCGTGGTGTCAACAGCATGAAACGTGGGGAGAAGTACAAGTACAGTCTGTGTACGTGATTGAAATAAAGTTGTTGCCAATTTAAAACAGATCTTGTTAACTAAAATGACTTGTATAAGCCTCATAGTAATCACAAAGCTAAAACCTAAAGTAGATACAAAAGATAAAGACAGTCAAAACGTATCACTACAGACACATTATCTAATTGCCAAGGAAGACAGAAAGAAAATAGTAACTAAAAATGGACAGAGTTATCTGTTCTTACATCAGACAAAACAGACTTTGGGTCAAAAACTCTCACAAGAGACAAAAAAGGAACTATATAAAGATAAAACAGGCTGGGAATACAGCTCAGTGGCACAGTGCCTGCTGGTAAGCACAAGGTCCTGAATTCAATTCCCAGTATCCCCTCAAAATATACATAAAAAAAGATAAAACAGTGAATTCAACAAAAGGATGTAATAATTTTGCACATATGCATATGCATACAACATCAGAAACTAAGCAAATTATTAACAGAGCTGAAAGCAGGAATAAGTAGCAACATGGATGACCTCAATATTCTATTTTCATCAATGACTAGATCATAAAGTAGAAAAATCAATAAAGGAACAGCCACACACCAATGGAACTAACAGAAATGCACAGAATGTTCTATCACACAGAAGCAAGTCATACACTCTTCCCATGCACACAAAGAATGTCCATTCACCAGGAGTGGTAATAGATGAGGCTACAAAACAAGTTAGAGCAAATTTAGTAAGTCTGCACATATTAAGGATCTCGAGTGATTTCAGTGGTATGAAACTGGAAATTACTAACGAGAATATTTGGGCAACTGAAAATAATAGGAAGTTATTCAACATCTGCTTGACCACCAACAACAAAGGATCAAAGAAAAAATGCAAAGAGAAATAAAAACTTTCTGGAAGTCTGGACTGTAGCGCAGTGGTAGACCATCTGTTTACCATGTGTGAGGCCCTGGGATGGGTCCCCAGCACCACCAAAAATCAATATATATTACTGGAGACACATGAAAACTGAAATGCAACAAACACAACATGCTTATGCACAGCAGCAGAGGCAGTTCTAAGAAGAGTTTACACCCAAAAAATGGGTAAGAGAAAGAAAAGATCTCAAATAAGCAACCTAGAACTAGCAAGGTAAGAACAATCTAAGCCCAGTGATATTAGAGGTTAGGAAAAAATAAAGAAAATGGTGTAAATAACTTAAGCAGCAAATAGAAAATTTAAAAGTCCAAGAACTGAGAGTTGGTATTTTTAAAAGATCAACAAATTTAACAAACATTTTACTAGACTCCACCAAAAATCTCTTAAACCTAGTAAATTCAGTAAAGTTTCATCATCATATAAAATAATCATTTAAAAATCATTTAAGACCCTGACAACTACCTGGAAAAGAAATTAAGAAAGAACTCCTTTTATAAAATATTTAAAAGAATAAAATACTTAGACATAAAGGAGGTGCAACATGAATACACTGAAAACTACAAAACACTGACAACAGAAAGGAAAGTGGGCATTAACAGATGAAAGTAATGCCATGCTTACTGCTTGAAAGATCTGGCGGGAGGTACTGGGTATTGAACCCAGGGCCTCTGCACTGACCTGCATTCTAAGCCGTCTTTTATCTTTCATTTTGACACAAGGTATTAAGTTGCCCAGGCTGAGTTCCTCTTGCCTCAGTCTTCCAGATTGCTAGGACTACAGGTATAAGCCACCAGTCCCGACTGAGTTAGCAATGTTTAAATGTTCATACTACTCAAAATGATCTATAGATTCAACACAATCTCTATGAATATTTAAATGCTATTTTTCACAGAAATAGAAAAAAATAACTATTCTAAACTTCATCTGGAACCACTGAGATTTCAAATAGCTAACACAACCTGAGCAAGAACAAAACTGGACAGAGAACACTCCTTCCACATTTCAAATTATGTGACAAAACTGCGATAATTAAAAGAGAATTCTCATGGCATAAACACATGCACACAAGCACATGGAGCGACAGACCTGAACAGAGCGCCAGAATCGACGGGCAGCTTGTTTTGCTGCTTTGGAGGGCTCCAAGAAAGTCAGGAAGGAGAAGAGCTTCTCCGCGAGCGGTGCTGGGAAATTTAGAGACTCAGGCAGTAAAGAATGAACTTGGCTCTGTATTGTACGACATGTGCAGAAACCAAGTCAAGGTGGATAAAAGGCTAGAAACTGGGGGACCCCTGAGGAGCGCGGCAGGGAAGCTCCTTACAAAGCTGGCACTGCCATGACCAACAGAATGAGAAACGGACGCAGGGTCGTACACGGGAAGCTCCTTCGGAGCAAGCAAGCGCCACACCGAGAAGGCCACGATGGGATGGGAGAAAATATCTGCAAACTGAGAACCTGACAGTGAGCGAATACACACAGCATGTGAGGAACTCACACAGCTGAAGGGCGGTAAGACAAAGTACCACATCAAAAACATGGGCAAGGGGCCTCAACAGACACTCTACTAAAGCAGGCACGCATGGAGGCAGCAGGTATTCCTAACTCCTCAGCCGAGCCCATGGCAAGCACCACACTGCAGAGAAACTGGCCCAGCAGGCCCACGGGCACTTGAATAATGCCGTCCACTCACTACACGCAGGAGCAGGAAATGAGCTATTTGCACTCCTGCCAGGAAAGGGACGGAGATGAAAAACTGGGGTGAATGTGCATCTCCAGACGTCTGCAACAATCGGATGCCTTCAAATAGAACACAAACGTGCTGCAGCCTCAACAATGATTAAAATAGTAACAAATAAAGGAGACAGCACAGAAGCATCAGATGAGAGCACAGGTGTGGAAAAAATAACTCAGCGTGCCTTTTACAGATGCCAGCATGTGTATTTAAACTGTCCAGGAGACACACCGAGTCTTCATACACAGAGGCAGGAAACAGGGACGAGAACCGGATGAGCACAAGTGAGCAGCGTAACGGAACCGGCGGCTGGCGACCAACCCCAGGTACAGCAGCTCTGGGAGCCACAAAGCAGGCTGCTGCAGCTACCTGCAGCCACGGGCGGGGAGCAGTCAACAAACACAGGGCCCGGTGACAAGGGGTCTGGTCCTCCATCCGCCACCGGCCCAGGGACTGTGCAGGATGATTAGAGCGCCCCCAGGCTGGGAAACCCCAACACCGAAAATACAAATACAAGGTGCTTATGTGACAGGTACGTACGGTAGTTACATATGATCTATCATAGTGTTCATATAACAATACCTAGATATTGTAAATATATTTATGCAAGATAATTTTATATTGAAGTACACGTGTGCTCACAGATCTTAAGATCCAACCAGAGATTAGTTTACATTCCAACATAAGCTCCTACCATACTGGTTTTTAAAATCTGCTTTAAATAGTGTAAATGACTTGATTCTTGATCTGGTATCAGTAGAAAAAACTCTTAAGAATTTCTCTTACAGGACTGAGTAAGTACTAGGTATCTCCTAGGTCAACATTTCAACAACCCACCCTGGAGGAAGTTATTTTCCTACTGCATGAGGAAGCCCCCTTTCTCTCTGTGCTGCCCCGCTCTGTCAGGCACAGTGCATCATGGGAACACCCAGGATCCCCGGCCTCTTGTCAGCGATGTGCAGAGCCTGGCCCTGGACAGCACCAAAACCACACTCAGGGCTGCCCACCTGCTCAGGACATTTACTTGTGTGTTTTCCATAGCTGACCTGGACTCAGATCAGGAATCCCCAGATCCCCTCATGGGAAACCTACAGTCACAAATGAAGCTGGAAGGTCCCAAATACCATGGCCATGAAAAGTCAAATAAACTTTCTTCATGGGTTTTTGTCCTAAGAGGCTCGGCCTGTGGTTTTCCAACTTATAACAGTGTGTGTGCACGCCCTCAGTTGCTTAAAGGAAAACTCAACTAAATAAGGCTGAATTTTATTAGTCAGAAAACAAACATGTAACATGAACGGATGCAGAAGGTGTGGATCTGCCTTCAACGGTACTGTAGGCTTCATCACTTTCACTGGTATCAACACACAGTATCAACACACAGACAGGCACTTCCTCAGGGTCAGTTAAATAATACGGGATTACTGCTATCAACAAGTACATTTTACTTGTCAGGTATGCAGCAGATAGATTGATAGATAGATAGATAGATAGGGAATTCACATAACAAATTAGTGCCATGCGGTACACTCACAACGCTGTACAGTTCTCGCCTCTATTGACTTCCAAACCATTGCCATCCTCCAAAAGCATCTGTTAGGCAGCCGCTTCCGCCCTCTCCCCTGGTAGCCACTGGGCAGCTTTTTAATTCTACGGCTGGTTCACATAAATGTAATTATACAGTGTATGGCCTTTTGTGACTCAATTTCTTCCCTTAGCATAACGATTTCTTCACTTAGCATAACATTTTCAATCCACCCACACAGTAGCATCTATCTTCATTCATATCTTCATTCTGCTTGGGGCCAAATGTCATCCCATTGCACGCGTGAAAATCTGTTCATACATCACCTTCTGATGGACCTTTGGTCCTTTGGGTTCCTGTCAATAATTCCGCTGTGGATATGCATATGTATTTATTTGAGAACCTTTCTGCAAATATTTCATGCAGACATCTAGGATTGGAATTTCTGTATCATGTAGTAATTGTATGTTTAGCTTTATGAGGAGCTGCCAAACTGTCTGTGTTAGTACCATTTTACATTCTTACTAGCTAAGTATAAGGTTTCTCCGTATCTCTGACAAGATTTGATTGTTTTTTTCAAGTTTTTATCTTGAGTAGTATTGCCATCCTACTGACTGTCAACTAGTATCCCACTGTAATTTTGATTTGCATTTTCCTAATAACTAATGATGCTGGACATTGTATGTGCTTGTTGGCTGTGTGCACATTTACTTTGGAGAAGTTGATTTTATTGCTCTATAGTCCCATGTTCATGGCATGAGATATTGTCTTGATTACTGCAGTGTGACAGTTAAGCTGAACTGTCATCTTGATAGGCTTGAGAGTTGTTTAGTGAATTAGTACAGCACACTTGTGAGTGTATCTGCGTGGGTCATAGAAGTAAAAGCTCAGGGTCTACGTCTGGTCCCTGCCTCTTCCTCTCTGGTGCTGTTTCTGTTCTCTGCTTCCCAGCCTCCATGAACCAAGCAGCTTTGCTCCACCACACCCTTTCACCATGCTGTTCCTTTCCTGGCTTGAAGCAGCTTACCATGGACTAAATCCTCTGGAACCATGAGCCAAATTAAACCTCTTCTTTAAATTGTGGGCATCAAGTATTTATCCAAGCAATGGGAAAGTTGACCAACATATTAAGCTTTGCAGTAGCTTTTAAAATAAGGCAATGTGCATCCTACAACCTTGTTCTTCTCTTTTAGTACTAGTTTTGCTCTTTGACACCCCCTCGGGTTTCCACATGAACTTGAGGATCAGCTTTGTAACTTACCCACACACACAGAACACCACTGGAATTTTAATAGTTATAGTACTACATCTGTAGGCTGTTTTGCACAGCACTTATTTCTGAGTTTAGCATTTACGACTTCTCTCTTTTTTTTTTGATTTGTCAGCCTAGTTAAAGCTTTGTCAACTTGGCTGATCTTTTTAAAAGACCAAGTTTCTATTTTGTTGATTCTTTATTTTCCTAGCCTTTATTTCATGTATCTCATGTATTTTATTACTTCTTTCCTCCAGGGGCCTCTGTGTTTAGTTTGGGCTTCTTTCTGTACAATGCACTGTTAGGCAACTGGCTTGAGACCAGCCTGGCTGTGTGAAGTAGTAATTTAGGGTTTTCCTTTCCTCTGAACTCCATTCTTGCTGTATGTGTTTAGTTTTGGTAGATGGATTGTGCTTCCATTTCCACGTCTTCAGTTTCCTTGTGATTATCTCTTTGACCTATTAGTTATTTAAGACTATTTTGTTTAACTTCCAGGTGTTTTTGAATTTCCAACTTCTCCTTCTGTAATTGATTTCCATCTTCATTCCTTTTGCTATGGACTGTGTCTACACGGCCTCCCCCAGGCATGCTGTGGTCATGGTTGGAGCTTTTCGGAGGTGGCTGGATCTAGGTTGTGTGATGCTGGGATCAAGGATGCGATGCTGGGATTGATTCATTCATAGTGCAATGCTAGGATTAAAGCTGCCCTACCCTGGGTGGAAGTTCTGCCCATCCTAACAGTGGGTACCCTACGTAAGACATAAAGGACAGAAGGAGGGTCTCTGCTTGTCACTTGTGGCTTGCTACTTGTTGCTTTCTACCTTCTGCCTGCCACAAACTGTTGCCCTCTGCCACACCACCCTGCCTTGGAGCCAGCTGGCTATGGACTGAAACCTCCACAAACTGTGAGCCAAAAACCTTTCCTCCTTTAACTTCCGGGGTTGGGTATTTTGTCTCAGCAGCAGAAAAATGACTAAGACATCTTTGTAGTTAGGGAAGTACTCTGTGTGACTTCAACTTTTTAAAATTTCTTGAGAATTGTTTGATGGCCTGACAGATGTTCTACCCTGGAACACTTTCCCTATGAACTTCTGAGGGATATGTATTCCTTTGTGGAGGGGGGGGCAGAACATTTGGTATATGTCTTTTGGGTCTACTTGACTTGTGTTAGTCAAGTGCTCTTTCCTTAGTGCTCTAATGCTTCTACCATAACTAAACGTGGGCAACTGACATTTCTGCCAGTTATCTCCCTCAAGTATAGCAACAGAAACACTTACGTTTTTTGAGTGTATATTCATAATTATTCTTTCTTTCTCTAAAGCACTGATCCTTTACCAGTAATATCTTCACCTTGTGTCTTACAAACATTTTTACTTAAGCTATACATTGTCTGATATTAATGTAGCTGCTTGAGTACTTTTTTTGGCTACTATCATAGACAATATCTTTCTCCATTCAAACCATCTTTTTCACTTTGAACCATTTAGTCTTTGGATTTTTAGGGAGTCACCTTTAGATGACATACGAATGGACCATACTTTACTGTAACTGCCACCTGGGCCTTTTCACTGGAGGTTTTAATCAATTTACATTAAAACAATCATTGATGAGTACGTACTTCAGTCATTTTGCATTTTATCTGTGTAATACACCCTTTTTGGTCCTTATTCCTCTACTACTTTCTTTTTTATTTTAACCGGTTTTTACAGTGTACTGTTTTTATTCTATTTTAATTTCCTTTTGTGTGTATCTGTAGATATTTTCTTAGGTATTATCACGAGAGTTATACTTAATGCCTAAATTTATAATAATCTACTCTGCATTCACACCAATTTAGCATCACTGTCACATAAACCTCTATTCCCACACAGCTTCATTCCCGTTTGTTACTCTTCTAATAATTTACATCTTCATACCTTGTGTGCCCATTAGCACGGATTTGCATTTATTGTGTTATGCATGTGTTTTTTAAATCATCAAGGAAATAAAAAGAAGTATGAATCAAAGACAATACCAGCTTTTATATGTACCATTACTAGAGTTCTTTATGGCTTAGACTGTGTTCCAGCTACTGTTGGATGCTCTTTGATTTGAACTTGAAGGATTCCTTTCACCATTTATCCTGCGCAGGCCTCCTGTGATGAATTCTTTTAGCTTTTCTTCATCTAGGAATTTCTTAAATTATGCCTTGATTTTTAATGATAGTTTTGCCTGACAGAAAATTCTTTTCAAGCAGGAATTTTTTTGGTTTCATTTTGGTTTGATTTGGGTGTTTTTCCAGCCCTGTACAAATGTCATTCTCTTCCTCTGGTTCCCATTATGTCTTAAATCCAACTGCAGATCTTTTGGTTGCAGTGAGTCCTGTCTCCTTGCTACTTTCAAATTTCTTCCTTTGTCTTTGGGTAGTTTTGTTGGGCTTATGCATCCTTCTGCTTTATCTTCACGGAGGCTGCAGAGCTGAGAATACCCAACTGGTCTTCAGAAGTGGAAACCTTCTATCACCATTTCTTCACTTTCTTTCTCCTCCTTGTGTTCTCTCCTGTCTTTCTGAATTTCCAGTATGTGTGGTGACTCTCAGGCTCTGACTATTTTTCTTTAGCATTTTCCTTTCTGATGTTTCATTTGTCCTGTATGTATAACACTGCTGCTTTCTTCATATTTTCAAATATGCCACTGAGACTCACTAGTGAATTTTTCATTTCAGTTATTACATTTTTCAGCTCCAAAACTCCTGTTTGGTTACCTTTTACATTTTCTCTTTTTTCATATTTTCTATTTGCTAAGATCTGTTCTTATCTCCTTTAGGTCTTTTTCTATGATTGTCTTTAATATTTCAAAGAATATTTGAGGTAGTCTAAAGTCTTTGTCCAGTACATTAAAAATCTGTGGTGATTCAGGGTTAGTTGCTTTTCATATCTCCTGTGATTTGCCTGTACTTGGTTGATTTTTTTTGCATGATTAATAATTTTGTGCTGGACATTTTGAATATTATTACATTATAACTCTGGAAATCAGGTTCTTCCCATCCTCAGGACTTACAGTGGTACTGTGGTTCATGAACATTTTTGTTTGCAAACAATTTGTTTCACAAACAGAAGTGTTTGGGAAAACTTTGATTTTGTTTGCAAACTCTGCATAGGAAAAAAAAATAACAGTTATGAAAGGAAAGAACTGTGAATCCAGATATCTACATCCTGTGAAAATATCCTTCAGGAATGAAAGCAAAGAGAAGACATTGTCAGATGAAGGCAAATGAAGACCTGCTCTAAAAGCTACGCTCAGTCTGTTCTTCACCGAGGGGAAATGGTTCCACATGAAAACCTGGAACTCCAGGGATAGAGGAGAGCAGCTAAATGGATAAGGGCTTGTTTTCACACACACACACACACACACACAGACACACACACACACCCTAATTACAGCCATGCTGCAACTCATGGCATTGCTAGAAATGGTCTCCATGTCTCTGGTCTGGGAAATAGTCTGTGTACACAGAAAGAATTGAGGATATCATGTTGCCAGTGTGTTCTACGTAGGAACTTCTCCTGCCGTAAGAAATATGAATGTTCTTAGAATCTGAATTATCCCAACATACGTCACCTAATAAATACTGATTTATCCCAAGATACGTCACCTAATAAATTCCCATAATTAGAAACCTAAGGAAATGGGGCTTATGTTTAAAGGAATAAAAAGTACTCATAACTTCAAGATGATTTCTAACAGAACCCAGATAGCAGAAATACAAAATAAGTCATCTATGGTTAAAATGATACGGTACCAAACAGTGCATTTATACGCCAATTTTCTTCAATGATTAGAAGGCCAGAGTAGAAGAAATTCAGTAAGAAAGAAAGGAATAAATAACAAAGAGGGGAAGTAGAATTTGTCTCAATCAATTTTGGTTCATATTCACTCATGTTTTAATTTGCAATTTATTCCTCTGTATGAAGAGCTATAAAAAGATAACTACTATCACTTCCTACCTTCCAAAGACTGGGATTTAAAACTGGCAGGAACTTCACCCCTCCATTACTGTCTTTCTGCAATTAACCTGGAAGGTCTGACTGCCTTAGCAAGTAATTTAAAAGTGACCTCAGACACAAAAGACCTATTGTTGTAGTGATGTGGGCTTTGTAACTAACTGTGAAACTTTCCCCTTAAGAAGCAACTCACACCCAAATCCCGAATCCCTAAAGGAAAGTTCTGACCCAGTGGTCATTATCTTTTTGGTGAAAACACAGCAGTATACTGCCCCTTGGTGCTGTCCCGGGTAAGCCACCAAGTCAGATGCCAGTGCCACATGAAGTCCCCTCCGCTCACTCCCAGGTAACCTTTTCAGGGTACCTGCAGTTCCACTAGACCGAAGAGCAGTGCAGTCCATGTGTGTAAAAAGAATACCTTAGGTGCAGGGGAAAAGCCTATCTTGGAGAACACGCGTTCTGCCTAACGGATGTCCGCAATACTATGCTCCAGGTTCAACAATGGTAAGGAACTGACTCTCTAAACAACGGGCATGTGTGGCTCACTGTAAATGGTATCTTAACTCTTCCTTGGTAGATAAAATGGGAAGAGGACAGAAAGATGGGGGCGGGGATGTAAAACGAATTAAGATTGCGATGTGAATGTAGCAACTCTCCCCAAGGATCATTGTGCACTGCAAACATGTACTAATAAACATTTTTAAAGCAATATTTTAAAGTATTTTAAAATTTTTTAAAATTTAAAACAATGAAGCAATTGATGCAAAGTTGCGGGTTTTCTTTTCAATTCAAAACGAAGCGAAACACTGACATCGAGTCACAGGAATCACAGCGGGGAGGCCGCAAGGCGGAGCTGCAGGTGAGAAGCCGGAGCCGGTGATCTTCCTCCATCTTCCTCAGGGCGCAGGAGCGGCCTGGTCACCAGAGCTGCTTCACAGCCCAGCCCTCACCCCAACAGCTCAAAACCCTGCAGGGCGTAAATCACACAGAAGCACCCTGAGGACACTGCCTGCGCGCCAGGGTGAGGGCTGTGAGTCCAGGGCGCCCTCGCTCTGGCACCGCGCAGACCTCTGGGCTGAGCAGGCGACCCTGCGCCACCTCTCCACCTCCCTCACCCGCGTTCAGTTTTCTCCTCTCATTTTTTAGCAGCACCTTACTGGCGCCAAAACGAAGTTGAAGTCGGCTGTTCTTGCCCTCCACAGGGGTCTATCCTGCTCTCCTGGCTTTCTGTCATACTACGGGGTGGCCTTTCAGGGGTGGAGCATTCCTCCCGGATGTGTCCACAAGGAAACTGCAGGGGGCCAAGCTCTCCTGTAGGGGTGAGTGGCAGTGGGGACAAGGGGCAGTGACATGGAGCTGCCGGCCCTGCCCCGGGAGCCATGATGGTGGCCCCAGAGCTGACCTTCGGGATGAGGTCTTCACCACATCCCTCCTTAGAGCCCTGACCCCCAGGAGGCTCCCCCCAGCAGGGGGCCCCTTTCACATCACCTGCAGTGGCAGACTCTCAGTAAGGAGCTGGGTGCAGGGGAGCAGGGACAGGATGGGAAGGGGTGCTGGCAGGCACGGCAGTGCTGCCACAGCAGAGGCTCTAAGGAGCAGGGAGCTGGAACGGCCCTCAGAGTCCTCCAGAACTGGGGCAGGGGCAGGGGCAGAGCCCCGCACAGCCGGCCCTGCCTCTGCACACACAGATGTGACTGTCCCTGCTTCCTACACGGAAGACTGTCACAGGGCAGGAACACAGTGTCAGGGGTCTACAGTGCTGGAACTGGGGGCAGGTGATGTGGTCATGGAGGGGGATGTGCATACTCCCCCCACTGTGGCCACCTCGGTGTGGACACTGACCATCCCCAGACACTCCACTGGCACGCGGAGGTGGGGACACCCAGTAGCCCAGTGGGTTCACTGTGGCCACTGGTGGACTTTACCCGGGGTTCCCTGGCCTTGATGTCTTCAGCACTTCCTGGGGTCACACCCACAGGACAGTGACAGCAGGAGAGATCCGTAAGCCAAGCAAGTCACCCTGAGGCGCAGTGCACAAGTCGCTTCCCAGCCCCAGGCCTCAGAAGGGAGCAGAACAGCAATGATTCTCCGTCCACTTTGGAGGCTGAGCTCACGCCGTGTGGCATCTGTACCCTCGCCACTCCAGGTATCAGAAGCCAAGGACTTTACTCCAGATTCTTTTGCTCAGAGTTGCCCTGTCCTTCTGTCCATCCCGTTGTCAGCTCCTGCTAAGGCTGCAGTCAGTGTCGCCAAAGGCTCACATCAAAGGTGGGGTCCCCAGGTGCCAACATCAGGAGCCAGGGCCAGTGGGGGTCCTGAGGCCATACAAAGCCATGCGGTGCCCTTGAAGAGGGCAGCAGGAGCCAGGCCCCTTCTTCCTCTTCTCTTCGCTCCAAACTCTGGACTTGAGGAGAAGCCACAGCCTCTGGGCCACCCATTATGGCTAGGAGGCTTTTGACTCCAAGAACCAAAAAAAACCTTTTTGCTTCAATAAGTTGTTTGTCTTGGGCATTTTAGTATTGTGATGCAGAGCTGACTGGCACAGCTGGAGCCAACAGCGCTTCAGTACAGACACTGAGCTTCCAGTTTCAGATAATTACTATGTGTCCTGAAATAGTATTTTACTCTTGATCTTCTCCAGTCATTTAATTTAGCTCCCAAACATAGAAACCAGTCATGGCAGGCAGGCTGGCCCTGCTGCTTGTTGACTACTGCTGGCGCTGAAGAAGACATTCTCAATAGCGGGACATTTGTAAGTACAATTATAGACAGGCACTGCGGCTGGATAGCCCAGGAGCTCCTAGCAGGCTTCCCGCAAATTCTGCCCTGGCTGCAAGGGCTCCCCCACCCCGGGCTGCCGGAGACCTGAGGGCTGTGCCGTGTGGGCTGACTCCCTGTCCCTGGTCCCTGGAGGAGACCCCGCCCACTCTCACCTCCTGCAGTCTCACCACTTCCAGAAGCAAAGTAGGTAAAGATCAGAGCCCAGTTTGTAATGATTCCCTTGGTCATTAATTCGTTACTAATTAATGTTTCTTCACGTCTCCTGATAGCCTTATTCCAGATTGAAGAATGAAAGCGCTCCGGTAGAGTGTGCGAGAAGGCAGCCAGTCTTGTGAAAAGCAGGCCAGATGTGAGCACTCAGCCCCCGCACCCGAGGCAAACAGCTCTCCTTGCATGACCCCAGTGCTCTGGGGACAGGCGTGGCAGAGGAGAGGCCACCCACAGGCCCAGGGGGGACATGAGGGTCTTCCCTGGCGGGATCCCTCGCTCATCCAGTTGCTCAGGGCTCCTTCTGGTGGCCGTGCCATCTCCATGGGGCAAGGCAGGCATGAGGGGGCCACGATGCACTAGTGGGTGACACCAATCACAGCGTCTGCCTGACCTCCAGGTCTCCTGGGGCCCCGGGTGCAGGGTTCAAGGCCATGTGTGGGATGAGCAGAGTCCTAAGAAGAGTTTTCGCATACTGTGCAGCCAGGAGTCGTGGCCTGCTGCCAATGCAGTGAACAAACTACAGGACACATGGAGAAGAGATGATAGCCACTGTTTTTGTTGTTTTTAACTTTTAAAAAACCCCATTATGACTTTCATCACTCTGACCCTCAACAGGGCAGCTTCCATGTCCCTCTGGAGGCCTGGGAAGGGCAGGGCCTCTTGACTGTGGAAAGCCTGCCCTCTGCTCTTTGGCCAGTGACTTCCTGTCTGCTCTGGGCGTCACTCCAGCAGGGGCAGCCGGGCAGTGACACCTGGAGTGACAACAGCCTGGCCCCTGACTTTGCCGACTCCAGAGAGGACAGAACTTGGGCACTGACCAGATCCAGGCTGGACACCTGGCCTGCTCCACCTGTGGTTCTGGTTCAGCAAACTCCCAAGCTGCCTAGCCCAGTCGCCTATGCATCACCTCTGGGGACCACACAGCAGTGGCCGACTCCAGGCTGGCCGGCCAATTCCTCGGGGTGACTAGATGGAGGCCACCTGGGCTCCCATCCTTCTGCTTGCTCTCAGCACAGGTGCCGTAGAGACCTGGGTTCCAGAGGGAAGAAGGGAGGATGAAGAATGCACCTGCTGGACACCGTGGGCGCTGTGAGGAGCTGCCCACGCTGGGAGGGAACCTGCAGTGAGATGATGGGGTTGGAGTTGAGGGGTCCTCGTAAGGAGCAGTGCTGCTGGCAGGCACGGAGCCTTGTCACTCTATGAAGGCAGCTCACACCTCCCATGTCACAGGACCCTTAGATGGCCACACTGCAGCTGTGCCCTGCCCGTCCTGCCATCAGGACAGGGGACTCTGCGAGCCTCTGGTACAGGCCACCCGCACGATGACCCTGTGAGCCATGCACTGTCCTCTGTGGTCCTATGAGGTTGTCCCCTCGGGAACTGTGTTGCAGGTGTTCAGTGTGGGCAGGGGCAGCCGACTGGAGAGGGGACTGGTGTCTCCCCCGCACCTCCCTGCCATGGGATACTGGGTGTGCGCTGGCTCATGGGGCGTGGCTGTTAGGGATGCCGGCTTTTGCACACCTGCGACTACTCTGTCCTGAACAGCAGCTTGGCTGGCAGGGGAGGACTATGCCGCCCCATCTCCCCCATGGAGGACAGAGGACTGCGCCAGGCCGCTGCCACTCACTGCCCCATGACTGGCATCTGTGTTCCCTGGCCCTGCTGTCATCCAGCCAGCTCTTCCTGTCACACTGACTCACCCGTGAAGAAGGGCCCAGCCTCTCTCCCCAGCACAGCTTGGCAAATGGGTCTTTTCTATTAATGTGTCCCACTGCCACCGCAATACTGATCCATCTCTCTGTGAACCTGGCCCAGAGAGGACTCCGTCTCCCCTAAGGCATCGGAGGCCACTCTCAGCTACACAGGTAAGGTCCAGCCAGGAGGCTGAGGCAACAGCTCTGTGTCAAGGATCTGGTACCATGTTGGTGTCCCCTGTGTCCCCAGCACAGAGAAATGCTCGGCAGGAAGCATGCAATGCTGTCACTGTTGGGGGGTGGACCTGAGAAGCTGGAACAAGGGAGAGAGACAACTGGGGAGCACAGCCACAGGGCCCAGGACCTCAGGGAACACAGTGCACAGCCACTGACTTCATGGGGACAAGAGACTGAGGAAGAAGGGCCCCGAGCACAGGAGGGAAGGGGACCCAGCGTGCTGGCCTCCCTCCCTCGCTCCTCCTTCCTTCTCTCCTTCCCTGCTTCCCTCCCTCCTTCCTCTCTCTCCTCCCCCCTTTTTCTTCTCTCTCCCTCCCTCCCTCCTTCCTTCCCCTGTACATAAATGTTCATCTGTACCCCTCTATGTCTTCTTTATTTGATTCTCATGCATAGTCTCAGAATGAAAGTTCCCCCCAGTAAAGTATCTTTCTTTTAATTACATTCATCATTTTTACACTGGGACCTCTATTATTTAAAGGTCGAAGATATACACAGCAACTTAAAATGTGTCTTTGAAACAGAATGGTAAACTCTCAAGTCCAGTCAAAAAGACTAATTTATCAAAGATGACTACACCCTAACTTCCCCAAGGCCATATCTGCTTTAGGACAACGCTGACCATCGTTAGTTAATCTAGAGCACAATGCAGGGTGACATGGTGACACACACAGATCCTCCACCTTCAGGTCAGTGCGTCTGACATCTGGAAAGACCTTGGGGGTTGGGACCATGAGGTCACTCAGAGTCCCTCGTGCTCCTTAGGTGACCTCACTGTGCGGAGATGCGAAGACCTGGGGCTCACTGGGGAGCTCCTGCCTATATCACAGGGCACCACAAAACAAGACAAGACGAAACAAAACAAAACTCCACTAAAGCTGAGGCATAGAAAAGCCACCCTGGGATTCAGCACAGTCAGACTCCAGAAGTCTGAGACGAACAGCGCATCTTCAAAGGTGCCAAAGGACTGGCCCTCAGTACCCCAACCCAAGGGACTGCACCTGAAACAGAGGACAACAGTGCGAGTCATGGCAACCTCGGCACAGGCTCAGGACGCCAGGAGCCCGGGGCCTACAGGTTGGCACTGAAGGCAGGGAAGACACCAACCAGAAATCCCCTCTCTAATGGAGCTGGTATTCAAAAGGGAATTGGTTTGAATCTACTTACACAAAGAAACATGATCAAGCACACGGTAGCCGCTGACCACCCACACTGCAGGAATGCCGAGCGCTCTGGGGTGGGCAACCCACCGCAGGCCGCACCATGCTGCAGGGGGAGACAGGAGGCTGCAGGTGACCAAGTGTTCGACGCCCTCCCCCATGGACCACTCCCACCCCATAGACACCGTGTCTGACAAAGAGCAAGACAGGTGGGATCGCCGATCTGAAACGCTGGGGACCAGAACTACGCCAGATGGCGGAGTTTTCAGATTTGGGAATAGACTTTACTAGGTGAGCATCCCTGCGCCAAAACCCCAAATCTGCACTTCTCCAGAGTCTGCCCTTGTGGAGCATCAAGTCACCTCCTGAGTATGTCACCCTGGGAATCCCCACAGCTTTCACCAACCCTGCTCGAGCAGCCACCTCCTTAGCACAGAGATGCTCCCTAAGAGAGCAGCTTGATGGGTACCAAACTCTTCTGGCCACAGCCATGACTTGGTGCCAGCCACCAAGATACCGTGCACGCCATGCCCCAAGGTCTGGCCCTCATCGCCTGCTTCCCCAACACATGTTGGCGTCTGACCTTGGGAGGGGCGGCTCCGGACCTCCAGCCCTGACCAGCAAGAGTCCAAACTTCACTTGGAACCAGAGTTCCATCCTTGCATACCAGAAAGCATGCCCTCATCCATTCTCACGCTCCCGGCTGCATCCTGTGTGCAGAATTTTGCTGGGCACCATGGCGACGAAGGTAAACAGCGCACAGCCACTAATGGGAAGCAGTCACGTTTTAGAGCGCGTGGGGACCACTAGGTGACTGAAGGTACGTGGGTGTTCCGAGGCCTCCAAGAAGTGTGTATGCGGCCCTGCAGTAGTAATCACAGATTATAAATATTTGTGTCCTCCTGCCATGGATAATAATCTTCCAGCTGATTAATCCCACAAGGAAGTGGACCCAGCAGCCTTTGCATGCATTCGTGTCTCTGCCAGCTTCTTATATTACCCCTTGCTCTGTGTTAAGGAAAGAAGTTCACCGTTTAACTACTTCTGTGCTTTTGCCCAAGTCCTCAGGGCCTTGATGACTCACCCTCCTCCTACCCAGGACAAGGGTGGCCAAGTAGGGTGCTCCTCAGGGCCGAAGAACCCGCTCTCTTGAGAGCTCTCGGGAGAGGATACCTGGCATCGACTCTCTGCAGAGTGCTGGATTTCAGCGGCCACTCGGGCATCTTTGCAAACAGGATGTCTGTGCTCCAGCCGCAGAAGTTCTGAAGCACTGCTGGAGGTGGTCAGACCACAGTGCTAATGCTCTCTGGGAAATTCCATGGCACCCAGGGGAGACCTCGGGCCGGCTGGAGCCTGGGTGGGTGCGAAAGGTGGCTGCAGAAGCAGCAGTAACGCCTTCCTCGGACCGAGGAGTTAAACAGATCTCCGTGTTTACAGAGACTGCGGAGCTTCCTTAGCATTTACACAGAGCGCCATGTGGGGGGCACGGGAGAGATAAACACTTAACAGCCTGAACCGTGTCCTCACCACGGCTTCCCTGTTGAAGGGCTGACTGTGACTGCCTGGAGGCAGTCAGGTGCCACGAGGTGCTAACCTAGCAGCCCCGGTGTCCTTAGAAGACACGTCAGGACAGGGACACACCCAGAGGGAAGACCATGTGAGGGCATGGAGAAGAGGCTATGCACAAGCCAAAGTGAGCGTTCTGCTGGGCCCGGGCCCCGGAGGCCACTGCCATGACAGGCAGAAGCCAGCGTCTCTTGTTCACGTCACCCAGCTCCTGGCTTCTTGCTGCAGCGGACAAAGCAAATGACAGAGACACAGGCAGGGCATGGGGAGACAGGAAGGAACCCCTGGACTCCCAGTGCCTGCTGAGTAAAGGCCCTCATCAGAGACACACTTCAGAGCCCTGGAGTGGCTGTGTTCAGTGCCCTGTCTGCACGTGGCAGCCACCACCTGTCACAAACTGGAGGAAAATAAAGACCTCTGTGGGACAACCATGCCCTGCAGGGGGTTCTCAGGTTCTAAAATCCAGCCACTTGAAGGGTCTTTCCCCTCCCTGGCATAGTTAAACTTAGATATATTTAACTGTTTCCTTACCACAGCCCATGAAACCCCTGTTATGGTACCAATCTGAACAGTGTTTATATGTTAAATATGCTAAATAATTTCACTTTAATATTCTTATCCTTAATCCGTAGGATTCAAATTCCATGTTAAATCAAGTACAGCACTTTGCAATGACCATTCTTTTTCCATCATGTTTATTTTCTAGCATTCAAACATTATTATTCATAAGCTCCACAGTTTGGAGAATCCGTTTTAAAGCCGAAGGGAAAGGAGCTACAAAAAATGGAACAGGCTGCCTTGGACTTGCAGTTCCCGAGGAAAATTATTATTTTCCATAATCCTTGCTGTCTTCAAGTTTATCTCAGTTTATTAATTCCTGGGATTCAACATCCCACACCACAGTTTAAAGGAGGAGAAGTTTATCTGACTTATGGTTTCAGGGGATTCAGTCCACGCTTGGCTGCCCTAAAACAGAAATGTTGTGGCAGAAAAGCTGCTTCGCTCATGGTGGCCAGGAAGTAGAGCGGGGTGCAGCACCAGAGAGCATGGGACCAAGGGCCAGGTACAGACACCACAGTCACCACGACCCACTGGACACACCCAGAAGTGTTCTTTACTAAACCTCGGACAACTAAACCAACCAAGCTGACAATTAAGCTTAACTAATATAAAAGTCTAACAAATGAAATAAAATAAAATAAAATAAAATAAAATAAAATAAAATAAAATAAAATAAAATAAAATAAAATAAATAAATTGTATAATTGAAAAGAGGTACAGTAACACCTTTTGCAAAAGGGGAAAAGTTTTAGGGAAAGACTAGCAAGTCGTGCCCTATTCTTGAAGGCAAAGCACTTTCAAGAGTAAATAAACCTGCACCATCATTACTTTGAGCTTTCAAAAATCATTTTTAGCATCGTGCTCAGCTTCCTGCAAAGCTCCATTATGGGCCCGTGACATTAGCTGAAGCATTTACCCACAAAGCGTAATAAGCAGGGCTTTTCTCCCTCAAGTGCAGTCCCGCCCTAAACTGAGGGAGAGTTTAAAATAAGACATAGGAAGAGCCCATTGGTCCCACGCACACAGGATGTTCTTAGCCGTTCAACCTTATCAATCACCTATGTGATCTCCGCAAAGACAGTGTGGACATCCTGGGAGGGGTCTCCAAATTCTCATAGCTGCTAATAAAATTTCACTGTAAGAACTAAACAGATGGAAAAACTTGTGCGAACACTTTAAAAGTTAGGGTTTCCTAGTATATTCTTGGACACCACCTCAGGTGGTGAGTTAAGCAGATTTTTTAATACTTCCTCATTATACAAGAATACGCAGAGCGTCTTTAAACTAGAATACAGGCAGCCACGCATCGATATCCATTAGTCTGTAAACCAGTGGAATACTGTATGACTTTTATCTTGGCTCGGATTATCCAGGCCTCCTTCGAAGACATTAACTTACTCCTGCATTTAAACTTCCCGACTGACTGTTCTATTTCTTCGATCATGTAGAATCTGTGACTTCCCCGAATCTGTGACTCTGTGACCTCCCGTGGCACAGAGGACTCTGACAATGTGATTAAATTGACTTCCATGCACTGGGGAGATGAGCCTGGGGCATCCAGGTGAAGTCACAGAGCACTGGAGGGAGGGAGGGGGACAGAGACAGCACCCGAGTGAGGGAGACCCAGCTGGTCCCCACTGTTTTGAAAACAAAGGGTCATGAGCCCAGACAGCCAGGCACCAGCAGGGGTGGGAGGATTTGCCCAGACCCCCAGAAGGAGTCATTCTGATGAGACCACCGCAGACTTCTGACCAGGGCACACTGTTCTAAACTGCAGTGTGAGATCGTTTCTCATCACGAATGCTGTTATTATTTGGAAACGAAGACAAAAAGCATTCATGAGCATCTGATGTTGATTTTATCGTTCTATTAAGTTTAGTCACTAATGCAAGGTCATTGACTGTCTGGAGGGTTGGGAGGCTATGGGTAGACCAGATGGCCCAGGCCTCCGCCTGTTCCCAAGGCTAAGAGCTGAGCAGAGCTGCCTCCTGCCTCATTGCTTCTGACTCACTGGGAACCATCACAGATGCCTGGGTGGTCTGATGAAAGGCCTGATTAGAAACTGAATGACCCCTTGGGCAGTGACATGGGAAACTCAGACTGTGAGAGAAACCTCTTAGAGGCTCCTGGTGAGCCAGTGCTGTGGGTGGCTGTTCCAGTCTTGAATGTGTGGTTCCTCCAGCACAGAGGTCACCTTGAAACACAAAGACCCAAGTCCTCAGCCAAAGCTGCCCAGTGAAGTACAGAACTGCTGATGCAACCCCAGGGACACTGCCAGCAGGGTTAAGAAACCCAGAGAAACAAGAGGTGCAGGGACGGTCTGCAGGGTCGCAGGGCCCTCTGCACAGGCCCTGGTGCACACTGCGCACTGCAGCTCCGGGCACCACCCCTGCTAGGTGAGTGCTGGGCAAGGCCCCTCCCTGCCCTTCAGGGACCTGCAGACCACTGCATGGCTCCACCTGCCGCTTTCCTCCTCCATGGAGGACATTCTCCGGGCAACCAGGCACCGACAGTTCGCGCCCCTGACACAGTCACATCTGCAGTATCCTTTTTGTCTGTCAGTACAAACATTCTGGGGATTCAGTAAATGAACAGATGATCCGAGGTGAAAATTTTAGAGCATATGACTAACAATGTTTAAGAAAGAGTGGCTCAAAGTTGGATTTAGTGCAAATGCCTTAATTCTAGCACTCTGGGAGGCTGAGGCAGGAGGACTGCAAGTTCCAAAATTTCAGGAGGGATCTGCGATTGCTCTGTATCCTTCAGTACCCAATCTTCAGTGACCCTGCTGATTCTCCTCCCCTCCCTCCCTCTCCTGTCTCCAGAAGTTTCCTGGCCCAGGCCCAGCCTCCACCATCACACTGGACCATCCAGTGTACAGCAGCACTTCCCAGGGTTGTCTCTGAACCACTTTTCCTGCTCTGTCCATTCAGGCTCCAGAGATCTTTTAAAGACACAGCCTTGCCACATAGCCCCTTCTTGAAACACCGTGGAGCTTCTCCTAGCTCTGAAATTCAAATTAAAATTCTTTACCAAACCCTAAAAGCCCCCACACTCCACGGGACCTCTGCAGGTTCCCTAGGAGCTGTGTCCTTCCCAGGCGCCACACTTGGCCCCGGTTCTCAGCAGGACTGGCTGCTTTTCCTTCCTGTGTTTCCTCTTAATGTCTCCTCCTCAGAACAACCTCCTGAGACCATGTCCTCATAAGCTCCTTCCAGCTGCTCCTGTGGCCCACAGTGGCCCCCGGCCAGGCTCTCTCATTCCAGGCTTTGCATGGATACCCCTGCCCAGTGTCCTGCGGAGCTGTGTTTATCCCTCTGCCCAGACACACACACGGCTGTCCAGCACTGGCCTCTATAGCCTCTGATAGTTGACTGTTTGTTACACAGCAACAGTGACTCATACACTCTGCCTCATCATCCTGCTTATTTTCTTCACAACACTTATTACAATCCATAGTGCATTTATTCACTTGATTATTTCCCTGTTTATTAGCTTTCACTAAGACCTCCAGCCCTAACCCTGTGCCTCCTGCAAGCGGTAAGAATATTTGCACGATGAATGCGTGTGCTCCCTTGGGCTGATTTTACCCATTCTTCAGCAGCTGAGATAAGTATTCTCTTCCTTAAATGCTTTCTATGAAACAATTAGAAACCTCAATTCTGTAATTTCGAAAGTTTGGGATTTGGAGTCAGTGGTTTGAAGAAAACAAAACATAATTATCTCCTCAATAAGAACATGCAACGCTGAAGAGATCCCTTTTTGAAAGATGAGGCTGTGGCTTTTAATTATGTTCTACACAGCAGCTTGGTTTGTAGCTCTTGACCCGAGCCCTGCTGTCCAAAGGGCTCAGTCCACCCGCAGTGTCCCAGCGGCAGCTCTGAGGTTCCACAGCTTTCGCTGGCTCTGCAGTCTCCACCAAACGACTTCCTGCAATACCGTTCTGCTTGGCGTAAGTGGAATTGGCACTTGGGGTGCAATTATTTCCCATCATTAGCTCGAGTCAAAATGCAAAATTTGGCATTTCTGATTTCACATGTGCAGGCTAGTCGTTTTCCTGTCTGTACCTGGCACTGATGAATTACTGTATTTTTCTAGAAAAATAAACTCCCACAGCTCTTGGGTTTGTGGGCAAGATCGCGGCAGGCAACTGCCGTCCAAATGACCCAGTAATTGCCGAGTAGGCTTGGAAGACACTCAAATTACACGTCTCCAGCTGCTGGCGAGCCACTGAACACGAGTTAGCTGGCGGCCACAGGCAAGGCGACACCCTGTATTTCACAAATGAGCTTTTCTCGTTTTTACACAACTGACTGGTCTCACTCCTGAAGCTCATTCTTAAAACCGAGGTCCCGCAGGCAGCTTGGAGAACACTTGGGCACCTCTCTGAGGAGGGTGTTCGTCCTCCTGCTCCCAAGCTCTGTAGGTTGTCGTTTCCGAGACTCATGGCACAGACAGAAACCTACGTGCCATCAAAGCAACGAAGGAGATGATGGAATGGTGGGGAAAGACAGCGCCCAGAGGAGGGATCTGCTGGTGCCCACATCTCAGGTCCTCGCCCAGCAGCAGGGCGTACCCCCATGTGCAGCCCTGCTGTGGAAACACTTGTCCAGGGCTCAAACACCAACCCCTGCCCTGGGGCCTCACGTGCTGGGCTCAGCTGACCCCTTACATTCCGGAAGGACGCCCTGACCACCTCCGCCGTCTGGAGCCCCGCCGGACTCAGATGCACCTTCTCACCAGCCCGGCCCCCTCAGAAGGCTCCCAGCTGGCTGACGGACACCACAGCCATGCCATGCTGGCTTCTGGTCCCCTCAGCCCCATGGGGCTGCGACAAGGGCATCAGGAGGAGCCAGGAGCTCTGGGCTCTGCGTCAAGTGAGTCCACCCGCCACGGGTGTGGGGGTGCCTGGGTGCACTAACTCAGGGGCTGCCATCCCTTCAAGTTCTGATGTTTTGTGAGGTCCAGGGTGGCATTTCTGCACACATCACACCGTGTGTCACTCATGCAGCTAAAACCCTCCCTTTTGCTGCTGAGAAATACTCAGGGCAGCCCTGTGACTACGGTACCATGCGGCAGAGTTCCAGACCCGCTTCCGAAGCGTCACTCGGGACCACTGACTGGTTTCCCCGTGTTGGTTTCCTTTCACTCTAACAAAACACTGGGGGAGTCAACTTACAAAGGAAATGGTGGTTTTGGCTCAGGGCTGGAGTTTCCAGTCCAAGGCTGGGCAGACCCACTTTTGGGGTCTCCGGTGGCCAGGCCGGATGACAATGGTGGGAGAGAGGAGAGGAGAGGACACACCAGAGCCCGTCTACCCTCTGCAGTGCACAGCCTCAGTGACCAAAGGGCCCTGAACACAGATGTCCACAGGCCAGGTGGGGACCGAGGTCTCAGCACACAGCGTGGGACTCCTCCCCTGTCCCATGTCTTTGGGGCTCTTCCCATGGCGTCCTCTGGGTGCCTCTTTCCAGGCTGCCTCTGTGTGTCCTTTAGCATCGCCCTTCTGTGGCATCTGCCACACAGGAAGCCCCCCAGGGACCAGGGCATGGCATGGGGGGCTGCTCCTCTGCCCACACCTCCACTCCACTGCTGAGCCGCATGTATCCCCCCAGATTCCCACTGGCCCGACTTCTGTTTCCCCTGCACCCTCTCCCATCACGTCAGTCTACTTCTGCATGCACAGCGTGCTAATGCCACCCTCTCCCTCAGGAGCAGAGCAGCTCAGCACAGACCCGGCCACGGACAGGGAGAGAGAAAAGCAGGTTTCTGGCAAATATGCGAGGATCTGAACCCCACAGAGGGATGAGAGAGGACAAGAGGTAAGTCACCGGGATGTCCCTCGGGAAACTGGCGAGCTGACACACTTTCCCACACTCTGTTCAGGACCTGTGTCCCCAGGCACAGCTCCCCAAGACCAAGACAGGGGCAGTGTCACCAGGCAGCCTGCTGGGATGCTGCAGCCACAAGTGAAAGCCCAGCTGCAATGATGGACAGTAAGTGACATGCTCAGGCAGCAGGAGGAGTGGCCCTGGGACGATGAGGACATTGGTGAGCAGGCTGTAGGCCTGAGCTCCAGACCTGCTTCTGCAAAGCTGTGTGCCCATGCAGAACAGTGCCAAGGACCAGGGAAGCCATGGCAGAGCAGAGGGCACACGCCGGGCAGCGTGGAACAAGGGCAAGAGGGTGGACAAGACAAAGGAAACAGGAAATATAATCATTTAAAATTTAATTTTTGAGATAATACAAGCTTTGCATGAGAGCTATACCTAACGGTCATCTGGAATAATCTTCAACGCCACGTTTTATTGGTAGAGGTTTTTTTCTTTTCTTTTAAGTGGAGAAAATCTAATTTTAAAAATGGTCTTAGGTAATGGGTTGATGGACAGAGGGCAGTGCAGTGGGTTTAAGTTCCATCTGGGGTCTTCTTTCACAATTATGCTGCTCGAATAAATGTAAAACTCATCAACATCAACGAAAACAGCCCCTTGCTGTAGCCCCGCAGCACAGCACTCCCCAGGTCCCCGGGCCCCGCCGGCTGCAGACTGCAGCTTATGGCTCAGAGAGCGTTTCCATTGGAGAGTTTTGTGTTTTATTAGTTCCCAAGAGCAGAACAGACTTACACAGGATCGCTAAATATACTGAAAAGAGCTGTCCTACAGGAGTCTTTTAGACAAATCCTTCAAAAGCTGCATCTGAGAATGATCCCCATGAGGGGACCTGAGCTGTGCACCCCTGGGAGCTGGGGGTCCCGGGGCGCAGCTCGAGGCGCAGGCAGCTCTGGATCCCCGTGCAGGGCACGCACCCCTCAGCTGGAACTCCCGGCACCAGAGCGCCTAGATGCTGGATAGCGGGTACATGCGTGAGACGACAAGGCTGCATTTGCACGGTGCACACACAGCCTGCAGCTTCAGCTGGACCCACGTTTACACGTGAAACCCCTTTATGTTTCCTGCATGCCTGACACAGCTGGAGGGGTTAGTGTTTCAGTAACTCTGTGGCTGAAACCCAGTTTTGTGGTGTGGCGTCTTCCACTCGTGGCGTCAGGTCGGCGTGCATAGTGGTCCCAGTTTTAGAGCAGTTCAGATTTCCGGTTTTCACACTGGAGTCACTCAGAAGCAGGAGTTCATGGTCACGTGTGGCAGTGCCACTCACTGCAAGTTCCAGAACTGCAATTGATACTCTGTTCCCACCGGCAAACACCAGGAAAGAACTGGCGTGTCCGTGCAGCGTGGCCTCGCAGCGTACGCTCTGTGCAGCAGCAGGCTCCCTCCGACGTGTGCAGGGTCACCGATGCAGCCTCGATCCCTTCCTGTGAGCATGTGTGCGCCGGTAGAGCCAGGGACACTCACTCCCTGAAGTTTGAGGGATCGGTGCTTCCCCGACGGCCCTCAGCACTCTGCAGAGAAAGGACCAGGGCTCTGTGCCCCGTCGGAACCCGCTGGTACAGCCCCCGGAAAAACATCCATCCACCTTAGGTGTGAGCAGGGCTGGGGTCAGACTCCGTGCCTCTGGCCTCTGAGCGCCATCAACTACAAGCCACGCCGCCAACGCCACATGAACTGTGAAATTTTTGTTAACTTGTAACAGCATCAAATTAGCTGGATATCGCATTAATTTTTCACAGTTGAAGTTCGGTCTGGGCCTCCTCCATATTCGATTTAGGAGTGTGTCTGGACTTGGCTCACAGGTCGGCCCCGTCGGGTGGACTTCCCGCCAAGCCACACGGCTCCCATCCAGAGGGAGCCGGGGGGCCCCAGCCACCGACCCCGGCCCAGTCCTGGGCACAGTTGCTGCCAGGGCCCAGACACCCAGCCTGGCGCCTTCCCCTCAGCCCTCACAGCCCCTCCCGGCCACATTCCACATCAAATCCATCTGCAAATCCTGTTGGGGTTTCCTCCAAAAGGACTGTGAAAGCAGGCCCTTCTCTGGGTCTCTGCAGCCTCCCAGCCCCGCCCTGCCGCCCCGGGGAGGGAGGGCTGCTCAGTCTGAGCTCTCCACACAGCCTCCACGGCCCCCCGCCGCACTGCACTGCAGCAAACACCGCCCAGGAAGAGAATGACACCTTCCACCCGTGCAGCCCAGGCAGGGCGAAGACAGGACGGGGCAAAGTGAGCCGGGCCCAGGAGGCCACAGGCCGCATCCAGGCTGCTCTGCAGAAGCTGAGATGGCTCTCCAAGCAGAAGAGAGCAGGGAGGTGGTCAGGTGACAGACAGTGGGACAGCGCCGGTGTGGGCAGCAGTGCAGGTGACTGCGGGAGCAGAGTCTTCTCCTTATCACAAAGAACAGGACTGACAGGCTGCACAAAGACGCAGTCAACACTTATGGGTGGGAAGGCCAGTCACCCTGGGATGGGACACATTCTGTGCTTATCAAAGCTCCACACTGTACCCTGTACAGAAGTACCATGATTAGGTGCCAATTAAAATTTTTAAAAGAAAATAAAAACATAAATGTGTTCATAAGAAAGAGCAAAGGCTAAATTCTCTTCCTCCTCAGCCAGGCCCCCTGCTGCCACTGTCCCAGCCCCACACTCCACTGCTGTGGCTCAAGTGGCCTAGGCCGTCCTTCCACTGGGTCTGCCTGGAGGACCCCCGATGCTGCCCACTTCTCTAGCCCCCTCCTCCTTCCTCACGAGAGGCCCCTACAAGCAGCTCCCCCATCTGGGTCTGCACCCCACCCCTCACCGGCCTCCCCCACCGGGCCCACCCCCACTGGGGCATCTGCACAGCTCCTATCCCATAAACATCACCTCCCAGGGCCTCGAGCTCATGGACCGACCTGCAGGGCCCTGCTGAGCCTGAAAGTGTCTGCGTGCATTCCTGAAGGCGGGGCAGTCCCCACTCTCATCAGGTCCTACGGGAAGGCAAAGGTCAGCATGCAGTTGGTCCCAGTGCTCTCGGACCTTTCTGGAAGCTTTAAATCGCCAGCTGCCACCCACATCTCAGCCAAGGCTCCAGCCCCGTGTGCAAACACACTGAAGCAAGGGGTCGGGTGTCTGACAGACGTCACCACTCATGGCCGAGTGTCACAGGGGGCACAGTGGCCACACCACTCCCTCAATTGTAAGATCTTCTGTCACTAAAAACACCTAAGTGAGGGCAGTGTCTGGGAGTCAGGAGCAAGCAGTGTGGGTTTGGGGATCAAACCACGCACCCTCTGTTAGCTTTGGGACCACCTGTCACCCACTGCTCGAACCCTCTCTACTGCTTTCCAGTTTAAACCCCGAGATTCCCAAAGCCCTTGCGACAGTGACTGGGGTCGGGGAGCTCAGCGCCCCTCTATCCTTCAGGTCATCAATTCTGCTTCTGTCCCGGGGTCTGAGAACCAAGTCATTGCCAGCTTCAGCTTGTGCATTTGGGTAGAAACTGCCGGCTCTCGGGTTCCTGGCAAGTCTGGTCCAGCCTGGGCACCTTTGCGGCGGCCCGCTCAAGAACGCTGACCCAGGAAAGCCAGCTTCAGAAAAAAGCGTCTCACTTAATTAAACTTTTTCAAAAAATCAACTTGGGTTCAGCTCCAGTCATTCTGTAAAAAATGTACTTACACCTTCAGCAAAACTAGAGAGGAATATAAATAGGAGATTATAAACCTCGTATATCAAGACTTTTAAACTTAGGCTCCATCTAAAAATCCTAGTATTTTAGTTCAGAAAAAAGTGGTGAGCATCACTTTTATGTTGGCCCAGGTATTTCTTAAAAATGGCTGAATTTTGTAACACTGGAATTGAAACAATTTTGACACTGAGCAACCTTTACATATTTAGGTCTGATCCAATGACAGTGCTGACAGTGAAGTGACAATGCCAAGCGCTAACATTTGTGGCACACGTGCTGCATCCCTGACACCAGTTAGCTCTCAGCAGAGCAACAACCCTAGGAAGCGAGGTGCTTCTCGGGGGGGCAGGCTCAACGTGGCACCTCCGGCCCGCAGGAGCAGGGCCACATGCAGAACAAAGAAGCCGGTGGGCTCCGGACTTGGCCAGAGACGTCTGACAGGGGATCAATGCAGGACCCGCTGCTGGCAGCAACTCCCCATAAGGTCCTGTCTCGGGACACCTGCTGTCCTGGGACAGAGCTCGGCAGTGACGCTAGCTGGAGTGTGGACAAGGGGGGACACTGAGCACAGGGGGGACACGGGCGACTCGGGAGGATCTGAGACACAGGCGTGGGCTCGCAGAGCTGCTGCATTCGAAGCACCGAGGGACACACATTGGGAGCTGTCCAGGGTCAGCCTGCGCTCCCACCGCTCCATGCTTCTGAGCCCGCCCCTCTCCGTGACCTGCAGTGGGCTGTCAGGCTGGATCAGCGGGGCAGCCCCCAGGAAGGGAAAGACAGGGCTGGGGGCTCTCCAGCCATGCTAGTGCTGACTCCGGCCAGTCTAGGAAGCCAGGAGGGCCTCACACAGAGCGACAAGAGTCTGGACGCCCTGGCACCCAGCTGCTCTTACCTACCTGGTAGGACGCTGGCATGTGCCAGGCAAGGCTGAGGATGGCCAGCGCCCTATGTTTACTCTCTCTACACCTCGGGGGGGGCACTGTTCTCCCTTCCTCTACGCCTGAAGAAACCAGTGTTTCCAGGCACAGCGTGACATATGGGCAGCCCCCGCGCCAGTCAGCGGAGGAGGGCTTTGCAAGGGCAAACGGAAACACCAAGAGGGCAGGGCAGATTTATTACATAGATGGGCACTGGTCAGGATCGCTCCCAGAAGATCAGGCCCCGATCTCTGGCAGTCTAGGGCTTATGTGGGATAAGCACACAGGAAGTACAGAAGCAGAACGGCTTGTGCATTGGCAACTGGTTTATGCAGTGTGCATCCCAGTGCCCAGCTATGCAACGCAGTGACCAGCTGTACAACATGGTGACCGGCCGTTTCTAAGACACAGGAGCAACTGGAACTGGAACAGGAACTGTTACCTGGGCAACCAGGAAACAAGGCTCCGACTGGGGCCAGCAGGAGGAGCATTTTCTGCTACAGATTGACTTGGATTGACTCCCCAGGCAGACATGCAGCCACCAGGATTCAGGCAGGACCCTGGTGTGGGGGGAGGTTCTGTGCCAAAGACCTCGCTGGGTCCCAGTGCCACCCACCCACCATGTGTTCGTGTTTGGGGAGTAACACCAGCAACGTCTGCCAGGGCTGATATCAAGACAGCGGTACCAGGCTTTGGGGTCTGACAGCAACAGATCACATTCTGTGACAAACGTGTGGCTCCCAGAAGCCATCTCTGAGGCCCAGTGTCAGGATAACTACACTTCACTGAAAAAGTACCCTGTAAGGGATGTACAGAGCACATGCCGCCACACCACGGGACAACGGTGCTCGTCAGCCCTCCACTAGGAAGCCAGACTCCTCTGACTAAGACTCAGCACAGACCAGGTGGGCGCAGGAGCCCAGTGTCCCCAGGCACAGGGCCGGGAGCCCTGGGAGAGCACACAGCTGGCAGGGGAGCTGGTTCCGCATGCTTCGGGCTCCCCGGCTGTATTATAACCCAGCACTGAGAAAGTTCAACAAGCCGCCGCCATGCTGAGCTGAAACTGAGGGGAGAGAAAATACTCCTGTTTTTATTTGGACATTTTTAAAAACTGAAGACTCTGCCAGGCCTTAGGTGCTGGCAGTCTCTTTCTGCCCAGGCTGTGTACAAATCCTCAGGGACTGGGTTGGGGCTGGTGCCCATTGGCCCAGGTCGCCACCGAGTCCCCCGTCCTCTCCCGGAAACTCTGGTGTAAGGATTTGCCCTGCTCTTGCTGACCTGACATCTGAGTGTTAAGTGACACATGCCGCTGCTCAGGACGGATCCCCTCGCCACTGCTCACCAGGGGAGCTAAAGCCAACACAGAAAGTTTGTGCATCTGGAAACAAAGAAAAAGACAAAACAAATGGGCTCTCAGTCTCAAGTGCCAGGCAGTTAGAATGATTTAAAATCATGAGGCGTGTTCACCAAATCGCCACGTCCTGGCTGCCGGGCGGACTCTTTCCAGCGGTGCTAGAGAGGTGGGCAGTGACCTGCGACCTCTTCCCCTGCGGCCCCACCACCAGCTGACCACTCACCTGTTCACTGCAGGAAGCCAAGTCTGTCCGGAGTGTGGGTAGAGACAGCCCAGGACTCTTCAGGGCATTGGGTCACGTGGGCAAATGCCACAGAGACAGGGAAAATGCAGCCAGTGTACAGCCAGTCTGCATAGCACGTCACTCAGCCCGAAAACCATCCACAGAGGGCTGGGAGGCATGATTACAGCAGGCCCCAGCACTTCTCCTCAGAGATGTACGAGGGAGACCAGAACACACAGTGAGCGTTTATGTCAAAAGATACACTGACATCCATTCCCCCAAGTACTTCCCCGCTCCCATTTATCCCGTCATTCTTGCCACTTTCTGAAGCAATTCTGGAAGTTCTTTTGTGAATGTCTTTACAAAGTATGATAAAAACACGGTGAACGTGGCTGCCCAGTCCCACCCAGTGGGAAGGCAGGCTCCTAGCAACTCCTTGCTGTGTCCTCACCCGCCTTGTTCCCTCCATCTGGCACTGTGTGACTTCTGGTTCTTTCCCCAAGTCCGAATGACCGTGAAAGGGACACATTATGAATGGACTCAGGATATCGAGGCAGCCAGGACAGCACAGCGAAAGACACTCAGGGAAGAGGACTATAGAGCTGCTGCAGAAAGTGGCGGGGACAATGGGACAAGTGAGCCTGAACTGGGGGAAGGAAGGTCTGAGGGAAATTCATGGCAATGTATCTTGTCCTGTCTGGCATTCTTTTATTTAAATATTCACTGTAGTTTTGATCACACACATGTGGAAGTACTAACTAGTAAAAGAAAAGAATTCCCTAACCCCAAACGCCCATGAATCTGTCCCCTAATGGACAACAATGTCTGTATTTGTCTGTCGGAGGACAAATCGTACCCCTGTTCCTAACGACACACTACCACACAGTTACAAAGACAAGAGGTTTACTTAAGCTGGCGATTCTGGTCCCACGGGCAGGGGCTATGTGTGGTGCCACCTCGCAAGGGCACTGCACGGCCAGAGGAGCCTCTGCAGGTGGCCAGCCTGGTGTTGGCGTAGACTCACTCTGAGAGCAGCCAGCACCCAGCAGTCTCACCAAGGCGTCGCCCCAGTCACGGGTGACACAAAGGCTCCATCTGGGCTCACCTCTGAATAACTCACATCAGGATTTAACTGCGGCGTGGGCTTTGGAATCTAACCCTAACCCAGGCAATCCGGGGCCGGCAGCCCTGAGAACCCGGCCCTGTGCAGGCACGGTGCCTGGTGCTGCCGGAGCCCGCAGCCCTACCCGAAGCTAAGACAAGCGAGGAAGCAGCCCGAGCTCCTGGCCCGCTGCAGAAGACCTGAGCAGGAGGCTTCCGGGCCTCACGCCCGGCTTCTTCCTGGGATGAGCCGACCCAGCCGGCTCCTGGACACCGTAAGGAGACTCCTAAGCCCCTGCCACAGGGCTCTGCTCTGCACACAGGGATTCTCTGAACCTCTGGACCCCACCTGGGCAGCACTGCAGGCTTCTGGGCACTCACTCGGCCTCACTGCCCTCTTCCTTCATCCGTGCTGCCTGTGGTGCTCCCGGAGCTCCTGAGCCGCTTACAGCCTATTGGGACTGAAGGAAGCTGTAACAAGACCTTTCCACAGCTGATATAAAATGTGCTCTATTTTGAAAAGAACCCTTGACAGAACCCCGAAGTCACTGGATTACTGAGGCCGGTTCCATCGGGGAAATCGGCATGGTCTTACTAAAATCACGATGAGTTAATTGGGAATACAGCATCATTACAGTGGTGGACACTGAATGAGTCCCACAGCACCTTGGCAATGCACTGCTGACCTTGCAAAGCCAGCTCACTCCACGGACCCCTGCCGTGTGGACCACTGAGAGGATAAATCACACCCCGGAGCTGTAACCTCTACTCCAGTCCAGAGCAGAAGCTCTCAGAAGCATCCTTGGCCTCTGGCCTGTTTTCATGTTCACTACTACGTGTTCCACACTAGAAAAGTTAAACCAACCCTGAGATTCCATCTCACCCCAGAAAGAACAGCCACTATCAAGAAATCAAATAATAACCAATGCTGGTGAGGCTGTGGGGAGGAAGGAAACTTCTACACCGCTGGTGGGAGTATAAACGTGTAATACCACTATGGAAATCAACATGGAGGTTCCTCAAAATAACTAAAACTAGAAATTCCATTTAACCCAGCTCCTCTTCTAGGTATGGTCCTGAAAGAGTGAAAGACATCATATTACAGAAATAAATACATACTCATGTTTATAGCAGCACAGCTTAGAATAGCTAGATCTTGCGGGGGGGAACTACATGTTCATCATCAGAAGAAATGGAAGAAGAAACCATGGTGTTTACACACTGTGGAGTACTACTCTGCCATTAAGAAGGAAAAACTTGATTAGTTTGTAGAAAAACAGATGCACCTTGAGACCATAATATTAAGTGAGATGAATCAGACACACAAGCTTAAATATCTTATTTTTTATATGAGAAACCCAAAGTATATATAATTTTAAGGGCAAAATGACCTCTGGGTTATAGAACAGTAAGTTGTAATACAAGCTTCATTTTGTAACTCTTCTTGACTTGGAATCAGAGAGAATTTTATGAAAAATAATACTATCCTTCCTCTGCTGGTGGGAGGACCCACTGAGCTCAGTCCCAAGCAGGTCCCTCTGCTCAGACGGGACAAGAGCCCCTAGCGGCACTGGCTTCAATATGGTGCCCATCTCGGGGGCTTCCTGCAGGGTCCCTGTCCTGGGATACAGTGCCAGAGACTTGGGCAGTAACTGTAAGTGGCAGTTTCTTGCTTATGGTAGATTATGAAAAACTTTCAGCGCCTGCATCCAAGTAAGTTAATTTTTGCAAAGTATCTTGGTTCTGAGCTTGACCTTCTGCAAAACCGAACCACCTCTCATCTGAGAGAGACACTGGGTGGGACTGAGAGTACACTGAGCTCCAGGACGGCACACAGCCTGGACTTCATGTCAAAGAGGCCTCAGTGGGACGTGAGGCGGGACAGGTGCTGTCACGTGGCAGGGTGCCTGTTTGACGCACTGCACTCAAAGCCCAGAGAAACCAGCATCTGCAGGATTTCACCAGACCCACTCTGAAGAACACCCTGACAACCACACTGCCGGTCCACATAGCTCCATCGTGTTCTCTTCACACAGTGTAACTGCTTGCAAGGAAAAGCCTCAGCCTTCAGATGCTCTGGTGAGCAGTATTACTCTAGGTTGTGTTTCCCTTCCAAGTGTGCTCAAGGGCAGGAAGTGAAAAGGGAACTTTTCTCACACCAAGCATAAGTCGGGGACACTTTGTAAGAGCCGTCACTGACTCCAGACACTGTAGGTCCCACCAGTTCCTTCTGCTTGCCCCTCTTCCACCCTCCCATCACATCTGAGTGCACCTTGGGCCCACGGGTGCTCAGCAGCCAGCCTGGGGAGTGGCACAGTAGCTAGGAAGGAGCAGAGAAAGCAG
>PVJX010008608.1:0-25855 GCA_004027295.1 Dolichotis patagonum
TGCAATGTGTGATCATGAAAGGGAAGATCTCTTAAAAATAACACGGGAGCAGGCAGTAACAATACAAAGGCTAGAGGACAACAAGAGGATCTACAATTTAAGAATAAAGCATGTGAATGAAGAAGCAGGAGTCAAAACAGAAGAATTGCAAAGGCTATTCACAGAAATTATTAAGGAAAACTTCCCAAACATAGAAAAAGGAAATGATATACAGACGTATGAAGCATACAGAACTCCAGCCACCTACAACCAAAACAGAGCTACACCCAGACACATAATAATCAAGATCCCAGAAATTCAATATAAGAACAGAATATTAAAAGCCATCAGAGAAAAGAAACAGATCACCTATAAAGGAAAACCCATCAAAATCACTGCAGATCTCTCAACACAGACCATCAATTCAAGAAGAGTTTGGAGTGAAATAATTCAAGCCCTGAAGGAGGACCTCCAGTCCAGATTGATGTATCCTGCAAAACTCTCTCTAGAAATTAATGGAGAAGCAAGATGCTTCTATGACAAAGAGGAACCGGGAGAATTTGTGACCACCAATCCAACCCTACAAAAAAATACTGAAGGACATTTTAGAGAGAAAAAAAATATGAGCCTTTCAGGAACAGTGGCAGAGAGACCTCAGTGAACGGGACAGAGAGTGGAGTGGAAGAGAAAAATATACAACCAATGGCAGAAAAATAGAATAACAGAAATGAGGCAGAGAAGATTGGCTGCAATATCTAGTATAGAGGGCCTCAAAATACTAACAGAGAGAAACACAGGCAGAGTAGATCAAGAGATAGGGTCCATTGAGATGCTCTATATAGGGAGGCAGTGGGACCCAAAACAAGCAGTGCACCCCATGGGAGTGAAAGGGGAGGAATTGGATATTCCAATTCCTCTGCCAAAAAGGGAGACAGAGGATATTGTTAATTGGGTAACAAAATTTAAAATTTACATTATTCTCACCACTCTGCTTGGATGGATTACATGCTACTCCAGTTTGTCTACTTACACTAGACGTGAGGACAAGGTCAGCTATCCCAAAAATAAGAGCACATAATATGGTAATCATCCTTAATTTCCTATCAATTTAACCAGCAGCCCTGTATAACTTATATTGTCTTATTATTACTAATCTTATTGGAATTTGGTTTGTTAGACTGCTATTTTATATTGACTGATTTTATTCAAATCTGTTATGATTGATAGCATCAAGTCTAAGAGTATAGGCAACTACACTGAAGATGACAAGATTCACTAAGATACCCACTCTGGTTTGATTATTGCCTGCTTTTGAAATCTTATATTTCCAATGCTTTGTTTTTATTAATGTTGTTATATACTGCTTAGACATCATGGTAACCATTGTAGATCACCTTGTATTGTGGTTTCATATGACTTTTTGCTTCATGCTTTTCTAGGAATTGTTTTGTTTTGTCTTGCTTTGTTTTGTTTTTCCCTCTAACACAGAAACAATAGATATACATGTAGAAACTCATGTATGTGTAGAGCTTATAAACAGTTTACAAGAACCAACTATATAATGCATGTTGAAATGAACAACTATTTTGAAGAAAAAGAGACACTACAGTATCCAGTGCTGACTCTGTAATGTCATGATGTGAAATCCAGCAATGCTATCATTCTTTGTTCAAAGTGATTTTAGCTTGTTTTGTTTTGTTCAAGTTCAACACACATGAAGGTATGGACAGCTGTTTTGAGGAGAATGAGAGACACTATGACAGCCATTCTTGGCTTCCCTATTGTCTGGTCTTGAAGACCTGAAATGCCCTCCTTGTCCTGCTTAGATCAGTTCCATACTATGTTGTTTCATGTGAACTCCCTGTATGTGACAATATGGACAACTATTAGGAAGAAAACAAGTGTCAATATGATAAAAAGTGAATATCTCTGATTGCCAAGCTTTGAAATTTATGTCTCTTACATTGCTTTCTTGTGACCCACTTTGTTCTGTTTTGTTGTGTTTAATTTTACCCTTTTGATATGGTTGCATGTATGTTTGAGTGTGTAAGATGGATGACCATATTGCTGTTTTTATCAGATCATGGAGCAGAACTGTTAACAGCGTCACTGTTTGAATGTATACTTTGCATGTTTTAATTTTGTAATTTGAACAACTATTTCCAAGATGTCAGTTTGTAACTGACATTTCTTAGTGGGGTTTTTTTTTTGGTTCTTTTCCCTTTTTCCTTGGAATTCTTTATTGTTGCTACCCTTTATTCTGTTTTGTTTGGGATTTTTTCTCTTTAAATAAAATTTAAAAAATAAAAACGTAAGGACATTAAGGTTGAAATTACAACTGATATGTTTGCATTTAAAAATCGAGATTATCTCCTTCCCATGTGACTGGTATACTGGGAATAAGAAATCAGGGCAGGTGAAAATGCCAAAGAAGCCCTCCTTGAATACAGGCTAAATCATTAGCAGTGTTTTTGAGAAAATTAAAATTGTTATTTTTAGTCATATTCTCATCCTTGTCACTGTTATGTTCTGTGCAAACTTTATATCTCGGTAACTGCAATTATCTTTACAAATAAAATCACTGAAGTCAGTTAACTCAGACAAGTAGACAATGTGAATATACTGCTACTTCTCTTTCTTGACACAAGAATCTTCTATTCTTTGATTCTGTGTTATAATTGAGCAATTACATATTAGGTGTCCATTGCTTTCTAAACTATCATATATATAATAAAACTAATTCCTCTATCCCAATGTTCCCTGTTAAAATGTCTTGTGATTTCCACCTGCATTGTGTAGCACCATCGTGAAGACTTCCATCCTTGTGAAGTAACTAGCCATGGTAGAGGGCCCCAAAGAGCTCCACTTGACATTTCTGTTATGAAAATTCATGCTACTGTTTAAATTCAGATTCTGATCTTGTCTTTTCCATGTGTATGCTTGTGTGTTACAGGAAAAAAATGCCAGCTCAAATGTAAGACTTAAAACTAATAAAGAGATTCCTGGATTAGTTCATCAATCCAGAGCAAAGTAAGTTCTAGTTTCTATTTTTCTTATGTTGTTTTTAAAACTGAAAATGTTTTCAGAATGAGCTCTGTTTTGCCTACCAGGTAAGCAAGACTTATTATAAAGTGTTAGTAATTGTGACAGTGTGACTTTGGGGAGGAGAGTCCCAAAACATCCATAGTTCACGACAGAGCTGACAGTTGCATGCCAGCTAGCAGAAAACGGGGCAAAATAACTTTATAATCATGGGATAAGGCAGGCTTTTGAGCAGGACACAAAAATGCAAGTCTTAAGGAAAATCATTAATGAAAATGGCTACACTAAAATTAGGGACTTCTGTTTATCAAAATATATTATCAGACAGTAAAAAGCCACAAAATGGAAAAAGACCACATACATGAGTTTTCAGAATATACAAAGTAATTCCACTAAGAATAAGTAAAAGACAGAGAAGCCATAGAGTAGCAGGGTAAAGACAGGAGTAACCATTTGAGTGAATTGGAAATAAATGGCTGTTACATATGAAAAAATGTCATTCATACTCCCAAATTGACAAAAGCTTAAAAATATGACAATGTAAATTTCAACCGGGATATGGATCAATAGATATTCCTAACCCTTGCTTGAAAGAGTATAAACCGATATGATTACATTGTAAAACAATTTACATACTCTTACAAAATTGACCTGAGTCATACTTTACCCTGCAGTACCAATCCCAAGTGTATACTCTTAAGAAACTCTTTTCTGACAGAAGATATATTTTGAGCTCATTTACATGAGCCCTTATAGGTAAAACCAAATGTCCGTCGAAAACAATAGTGGACAACAAAACTGCATTATATTCCTATGGTGGGAATACTACACATCAATGAAAATGGATGGCCCATAACACACCAAATGAGAGAATCTCAAGGATGTGCCTACATATGGCTTTATTTAGATAAAGTTCAAGAACAGAACTAAGCAGTCTAGTGAATACTAAAACAATAAGGGGAGGCAAAGCAATGAAAGGCATTAAATTCAAACAGTGAGTTTAGTGTAAGGTTTTGCTTGACAGATTGCAAGACTGTGGAACCAGAGCTCTGTTTCTCAATGTGGATGTTAATTATACTGATGTGCCTTTCATCATCATTCAGAAAAGTACAAATAACATTATATGTTTTCTATGTGTTTGTAATTCATAATTTAAAATTTTTAATGATTTTTAAAGAAAAATCCCTTTTGAAAACAGACTACACTATGTGAGGATGTGTAGAGTGCCTAGTGTATTTCCTCAGTAGAGCAAGTACTTGAAAATATGTGGATTACCAACAAATAACCATCCACACATTTTTTACTAAAGTAGTGAATGCATTTTTTAAAGGTTAAAGTAACTAATGAGTAGTTTTCTAGATTATTATAGAACTGGATCTATATTGGCAATAAAATGTACCTTGAAACCATTTTATTTTTTTGTTTTCTAAAACAGAGTCTTTCTGTGTAGTCCAAGCTGGCTTCACAAACTCATGGCAATCCTCCTACCTCTGCCTCCCAAATTCTGGGATAACAGGCATGTACCGCTATGCCTGGCACTCTCTGAAACTATGAAACAGACCCTCCTTTCTTAACAGAGGCTCTGCTAGCTGGCCAAGGTGGTGTACACCAGCAATCCCAACACAGAGATGTTAGGCAGGAGTGTTGCAAGTCTGAGTCTCACCTGGGCAACTAGGAAAACTATGTCTCAATATAAAAAGGACTAGGAGTGTAGTGAGCATGAAGCCATGGGTTCAACCCTCAGTACCATCAAACAAAAAAAGCCACCTCTAGTGTGGTGTTCTACCTAAATTCAAACAAGTTTCTGATGATATCTGTGACACAGGTACATTGGAAACCCCCAAAATTTGACTATCACGTGTATATAAGAACTCCATAAAGCAAAACCATAAGCAGAAGTTATATTATCTATGGGCCTTCTTAGAAAAGTTCCTGAAATAAAACCCCATTCGTAATCATTTAACCTGGCTCAGTGTCTGTGAATCTCTGCAGGAGTGGCCCCGTGCCACAGCAGTCAGGGTACCTCCAAGAATAGGGGACATCCCAATGATTTAATTTTTACTTGCAAAGAAAACTGAACACCTTAAAATCCACTTATAGTTTACAACATCACTGTAATCGTAAGACGATTTCACCCTCAGGTCAACATTGTCCTATAACAGTAACCTTCCTTGTCTGCCTCCTTGCTAATCACTTTGATGCGCTGCCTCTGCCTTGGGGGACAATAAGTGTCTGATAACACAGCCAAATCACCTTTTCATCCAAGCCCTGTGAAGTATGCAATTTTCAAATGCTTCCTTTACATCTGACTTACATGGAGAGATTGGATGGATGTTTTCTCTGTCCTATTAGGAAGAACACTTTACTTAACCTTGACACCCTGAAGCAGCATGCTTTGCAGACTGACTGGCAAGTGCTACAGCTCACAGAGGAGTTTATTAAATTGGCTCATGAGGTTACACTAAAACGATAAAGAAAATACTGTCTTCACATATTAGCGTGTGTGTGTGTGTGTGTGTGTGTGTGTGTGTGTGTGTGTGTTTTAAACAGAGAATGTAAGAAAAAGAATACTGGATGCCTGGAATTCAACTAAGAAATCTATTGGAATAGGGATGTTAAAAGAAGAGTTATACTTTTTCTGCTGTTGACATGTAAGACCAAAAAACAAACCATTTATTATGCAGATATATAAAATAAAATAGACCTGGAGGTATGTCATTCCGTGGTAAAGCTCACCCCTAGCATGCTCAAGGCCCTGGATTTGATTGCCAGTATGAATGTATGAATGAATGAATGAATGAATGAATGAATGAATAAGGTAATTTGCCCCACTAGAAGAAGGCAGTCCCATCCAATAAAGACAAGTAGCCTTCACACCTTCATTTGTTGCTATACTAGTAGCTTTGTTGCCTCAGGCAGGTGACCTAATGTCTTTGAGTTTGTTTTCTTAAAGAAAAATGGAACTGAAAAATTCTGTCATACAAATCCTGGAATCAAATGTGAGATAATGTATACCCAGTGCTTATGACATTGTCTGGCACTTGGTAAAGATGCCTTAATAGTTCGAAAACCCCAAAATACCCTTTAACAGGTCTAATAAGTGAACCGTGCTGTATTTACATAACAGAGAGAATATGATTCCACATATGATTCCACAATCCGTAATGCTGGGTGGGCTCTAGAAATATAATATTAAAAGAAAGAGTGATTCCTGATGGATGCCTAGACCATGATGCTGTCCTTATAAAGTTAAAAAAAACAACAACTGCTATGGATAACTTTTAAATCACTCATAGAGCTGCAGTGGAACCATATGAAAGGTAAATGAAGACACAGTGGTCACATGGGGTGGAGGGAGCACACAAGGACAGGAACTAACCTGGAGTTCACTGTAGCTGGTTGTCAAGGTTCTAGTCTTATTTTTTGTTTTGGTTTCATGCATCTTTATTATACTATTTTGTGAAAACAACATAATTAACTCGACAAATAAAAGCAAGTAGAAATCTGTCATGAAATGAAGATCCATCTATTTCCCTGAGCTCTCGTTGAAAAACGATGATAATGAAGGAATAACTGTGGTCAGGCCAAGGTTACCAGGAACATACTAAGTAATTGAATTTCATGTTTGTAGGTGTAAGAGAGTCAAAACTTGACCTCAGTCCTCGCAGGGTCTCCAACTGGGCCTGAGAATTAAATTTGTATAAAACAAATTAGCAGAAGAAAAGCATAGAGTTTTTTTTTTTACATGTACATGGAACCCCCGTAGGAAAATGAAGATCCAAGAAAGCAGCAGAAACTGAACGCTTATGTACGAGGCTGAACAAAAATAGGCAATTGTGGAAGAATGCCTGAAATATGGGGGCGGGGAGAGGATCATCAAAAATTGGTAATAGTTACTTTAACGAGGTCTGCAGAGAATTCTCTTGGCTTTGGCTCCCCATCTCCAGTAGTAACAGTATTTCTTTTCTCCCTGTATAAAGAACTGTATCTCCTGCTTTCAGGGAAAAAAGGGCAGATCAGAGTGTCCCTCATGTGCTGTTTTTCAAATGCCTTTGGTTCAAAATAATCAATTTCTGAAAGCATTTTTCATGTAAAGAATTGAAGAATTAGAACCTTGCTTAGCTAATCTTTTTTTTCTGATGACATACTACTTTACAAAATGTATTTTTATTAGTGCCTATTAATTTTATAAACTCTTGGATTTGAATGTGGTATTTTCATGCATGGATGCATATAATTTTGGTCATGTCCATCTTTTCATTACCATCCTTTACATGTCCTCTGTCTTGGTCCCTTCTGCTTGTCCAGTAATATTCTCCCTCCCATTTTCATGTCATCTTTTTTAGATTTGTACCTTGGGATTTTATTATTGGTATTTTTTATTATTTAAGTCACTAGAAATGCAAGTCATTTTATCTTTTAATTCTGAGCCCATTTTGCCCTTATTCCTTAGTTTGATTTCTTTAAGATTCTTTAGTGTTGTCCTGCCATGTCCCGTGAAGCTGAGAGGCCCCAGAAGGAAGAGCCTGTGATGGTGCTGGGTGAGCTCACAGAGCTTTGCAGCACTAACTGGAGTCACAAGAAGTGCAAGACTGAGTCTTAGTTATTGGAAAGAAACAGGAATTACTGAAATTGGTGAACTTTATCCATTAGATCAGATACCAGCACAAACCTTCGTAAAAGCTTCTTAGGTCTGATGAATCTTAGCGCCAACTATTCATACTCTGTAAACTTAAATCTTAAACATTTTAATAGCCCCTTTCTATTAGCTTGAAGGAAGGTGGGGAAGCCTGTGAGCTTTTCTTCCTCTCCTCTTTCCCACTCGCAATCAGCAATTGTGCCCTAGAAAGAATCTGAAAATTGAGCTGTTGCACTGGGATTGGTCTTCACAGTGCATTTTATACTCTTAAGGTAAATACTTATATTAATCCTGCTCTATTGATAGATTTCTTCATGGGAAGAGAGGGATCTGTGTTTGTCCAAGCAAGAATCACTGGATATGAGATAGCTTATTTATGTTCTTACTTCTGGAATGAGCCTACGGAGACCAGCAGAGTCCACCATTCCTGAGATGATATACAGATAACTAGGATGCTGTGCGGACATTTGCTTCCCTGACAGTGACTGCCAGTCTCACAGGGATGCAAAGAGTTTATCTTAAAGAGCTAGCCTACTGCATGCAGCTTGGATAATAGCAAATCTGCCTTCATTCAATTAATCCTAACAGTGTGAGTGTGCTGTATTTCAGCATGGCAAGAGAGTAAATCAGTCTGTGTGATTCTCCTTGGTCACTTACCAACTGAGAGAAGGACAGACAAGCATGGCCCAATGCTCTTAGACAAAGAAAACTGCAGCATTTCCCTATCAGTGGGAATGCAAAACTGAAACTCCTGAGGTTGTTGTGCTTGTATAGCATGAGGTATGCATCCTGAGGTCCCTGGCTTTCACCTTCAGTCCCCAGCTCCTGATTCAGTTTCCAGTAAGTACATTGTGATCTCAGAGATGGCAAACACAACTACAGCATTAAGACATGTCTCTCTAGCCCCCTGGTGTGCATAGGCCTAAGTGCTAACCAACCATTTCATATTGTGACCATTAAATAAAGGAGCCAAGGAAGTTGGTAACAATCAGAGACTGTGAGTGAGAAAGGGACTTCAGAGACAATGTCACTGATTAGATGAGGATTCTGAGACTCCACACCTCACCCATGAAAACATGTGCTGACTCTGTGAGGGCCCATGAATCACATCAATGTAGAAAGCACTTTGTCATTTAATTAACAAATATTTATTGCCTTTCTATTATGTACAAGGCAATACATGCTAAGAAGACCAACCAGAAAGTTTCTGACATGAACACAGAGACCTAAAATGCCATTTTTGTGACATCTTTTGGAATTTCATTAGGGAAACTTATGTATACACAGGGTTATATATATCTAGTTATCTATGACAAGGTGTTTTTCTAAGTGCAGTGGTGCACAGCTGTAATCCTAGCTACTTAGGTAGGCTGAGGCAGGAAGACTGCAAGTTCAAAGCCATTCTGGGCAACTTGATGAAACCCTGTCTCAAAATGAAAAGGGCTAGACATGTATGTAGCTCAGAGGCACACTGCTTGGCTAACATGTGCAAGGCTCTGGATTCACTCCCCAGTAGCATGTCTTCTTCTATGTGAGACCCATAGCTGTCCAGCAACCTCATCTCTTGACAGCTTGGCGAAAAACCAAGGAACCAAGGGGAACCTGCAGAGCCAAGATACAGACCAGAAGATTCATATTCTGACTCACGGGAAAGCCCACGGCTCCTCTCAGATCCTGTTACACGAACTGCAGACACAGCAGACAAACCCGGCTGTGCACTTCTAAGCATGGAGCAGAAGCAGTAGCTGAGAGGAAAGCCGAGGGAGGACTGACACTGCTCTGACAAGAAGGGACATGAGAAAAACCTCAAAGCAGACTGCGAGTGGGGCTCAAGACCTTGTTTCTAACAGAGCCCACTCCACCCACGCCAGTGTCTCTGGGTAGCACCGCATTGCAGGGAGTATTAGAATTTGAGAACAAGGGAACAGATTCAAGTTAGAAAGGGAAAATTAAGAATTGTTTGGAGCAGATCCTCCTTTAAAAGTATATATAATTTAGAAAGGTTGACATCCAGAGTGGCTCAAATAAAAGCTGTTTCGGTGCTTCAACAAGTAAAACGATGACGGATCTGGGAAAACGCCATATACAAAAGGGCCTTTCTGACCAGGATTCTACAGAGACTGTTTAATGTACCCTCATCCTAGATCCTGCTTTCCCTCTCAAACCTGCATAAGAAACACATCCTTCCCCAAACAAAACATCCACCTTACTTAAACTGATATATAAAGAGTAGCAAAATTAAATGATGTGTGAAAGTAATTTGTAAACTGTGAAATGATTAATGGTGTCAGATATTTGCATTAGTTTCCTTATAACAAAGCTGATATCATGTGCTCACATACTTTGAATATTGGTTTAAAATCAAAGGAGAATGTTCCTCTGAGTCCTGCTGTCGTTCAGAGGAGGCTCCAAGAGTTTAGGGTCACTCGTGCTACTTGTGCTAATGTATGAGGCATTGCGCAATGACACATTAGTTAGACTTCTTCCCACGCTTAGATTGAGGGGAAGAAACTATTTTTGAACTTATTCTCACACACAAACACCAGATATTACAACCAGTAAGCACTACTAGGAACAGATAGAAACGGTACGTGTGTCTTATACTCAGCATCCTCTGCCTCCGTGGAACACACACAACTCTTCGCTCAGTAGACACAAAAGACTACTGAGGCCCATACTGCCCACCCCCTCTCATCTGTGATTTTTCTCTTATGTTTTGTCCCCAACAAACATGTCAACATCTTACTGAGCAAGCTGTTAAATGGCGTAGGAAATGCAAACACATAGAGCAAGTACCTCTCAGGCCTTCCCTCTGACTAGCTTACACATTCCAGGGGAATTTCAGTCCCGAAGAGGTAGAAAGTGATCAGGGACAATGTCAAGGATTCGCTGTGTTCTCAGCTTGCTGGCCTCCATCCCACACCTGTACATCAGCGGAATATCATGCTAATACTGACAACCTCTATAAAATACCCATTTTAATATAATCAGGATAAATTTTCTTTTTATGCTGCACAGAATTTAAATATGCCATGTGCTGCTTGCCCTTGCTCTGTTTCTTGTTAAATTATGAATGTGTTATGGAGAAAAAAATTGGCATGTACCTCCTAGTTAACATTACTATAAATAACATCTGTACATTGAAAGGAAATTGTGTTCCTAAATCATAGACACTGGTAGACTATTATGAAACACACTTGGGGATTATTGTAATGACATATATCTCTAATATAATCTAGAGTATTTCAGTGGGAAAATCTGCAAAAAACAAGTGCCCCAGAGTTTATTTGAGGGGATTGGGGTTAAGAAAGCATTTGAACAGATACTTAACTCCTCTTTGTTTTTCAGCATGCACATCTCTGAAAGCCAACAAGAATTCTTCAGAATGCTGGATGAAAAAATTGAGAAGGTAAGAAGCAAAAACTATGTGTTTCAAGGAAAATGTACTAATTGCTTTATAAATTATGATAACAGGGCTGGGGATTTAGCTCAGTGGCATAAGCACCTGCCTGGCAAGCGTGAGGTCTTGAGTTCGATCCCCAGTACAAAAAAAAAAAAAATATGGTAACAGTATTTTTTAAAGGAAAAAGATAGTTTTACTGTTATTTCCTTTAAGATAACATAGAAGTAGTGCTTTGAGTTTACATGTTTTTTTAAGTAGTCAGAGGCATTTTATCATTTCTATGACATTTATGCCAAGGTAATATATAAAGTTTCTGAAAAAGAAAAATGGAAACACATTAAAATTAATACAATTCTCTGAATAATTGAAACATGTTGAAGAATGAACTCTTGAGTTTGGGGCAATAGATAGCTCAATAGAAGGGTACTGCTCTCTGGATTTTATCCTCAGAATCTCAAAAAAAAAAAAAAAAAAACCCCAGACTTATTCAGTGTGTTACTATGTCTGTTTGGATCATGCTCCTTTTAATAAATACTGTTTCTTTTTTATATATCTCATGTTAATTTTTATATTTTAAAACACTCAGGTCTTTAGCAATGCCTTGAATTATCTAGAGATATTCTAGAAATATCTAGAGATATTATCTAGAGAGTGTATTGTATCCTACACTTGCTCAATAAAGACAGTATCTTCCTTTACTTTCACGTTATGATTGTATTTTTTGTTTATTTTTTCCATGAATCTTTTCCTATCATTTAAAAAAATTAAATGTATTAGTACAATTTACATGTACATAACTATTATAGTAATCATAGGGAACTTGTACCTGCACATGATATAGCTTAGTTCTTCTGCTCCAGTTTCCCTCCCTTCCTTTCAACCCCTGCTCCCCCTCTTTATTTACAAAGCTTTGTTTCAATTCTGTCCTTTTTTTCTCATTTTCTTCTTTTTCCTTCCTTCCCTCCCTCACTCCCCCTTGCCCTTTGAACCATTTCTTCCTATTTCACAATCTGTATTGTGCATTATAGTTCCTATATATACTTCAAGTTTCTCATACCAGAGAGACAATGTGATATTTACATATGTGTGCCTGATGTATTTCACTTAAAAGTATAGTCTCCAAATCCATCCATTTAGCTATATATGTCTCATTTATACTTCTTTATGGCTCAGTAGTACTCCATTGTATAAAAAAAAACCACAGCTTTTTTAATCCATTCCTCAGTCAATGGGGATTTAAGTTGTTTCCAACATTTAGCTATTGCAAACTGTGCTGCTGTAAACATGGATGCACATATACTGCTGTGCTATGGTGCTTTTAATGCTTTTCTGATGATACCAAGGAGGGGAATGCCTGGCTGAAACGGGATCTCCAGTGCCAGTTTTTTGAAGAATCTTCACATTGATTTCCACAGTGGTTGTACCAGTCCACACTCCCACCAACAGGGAAGAAGGGTTCATTTTCCCCAGAGCCCCTCCAGCATTTGTTACTGCATTGGTCCAGCATTGGTTGATTACTTGATGGTAACTGTTCTTTCTGGAGTGAGATGGAATCTCAGCATTGTTTTAATTTGCATCACTTGAATAGTAAGTTATGCCCGAACATTTTTTCATACATTTATTTGCCTTTGTATTTTTTCATCTGAGAAGTGTCTGCTCATTTCAGATGTTCATTTTTGGATTAGGTCTTTAAATTTGGGGAGTCTGGTCTTTTTTCAGTTCTTTATATGTTCTACATGTTAGTCCTTTGTCAGAACAACTGACTAAGAGTTTTTTCCCTATTCTTTGAGTTTTCTCTTCACTCTATTGGTGATTTCTTTTGCTATGCAAAGGCTTTTTAATAAGATGAGACCCCAGTTGTTGATTCTTTTTAGTATTTCTCTTGCCATTGAGGTTTTTTTCATGAAGTCTTTGCCTGCAACTATGTCTTCAAGAGTTCTACCTATTCTCACTCCAGAAAACTATGTTTCTGTTTTAATATTTAGGTCTTTGATCCACTTAGATTTTAGCTTAGTGCATGGTGATAGTCATGGGTCTACTTTTAGTCCTCAGCATATGGAAAGCCAGTTTTTCCATCACTTTTTATTAAAGAGGCTATCTTTCAAACGTGTTTGGCCCCTTTGTCAAAGGTTAGGTGGTTGAGTATGTTTGGAATTGTTTCTGCATCTTCTAATTTGTTCCATTGATCCTCAGGTCTGTTTTTTGTCAATACCATGCTGTTTTTATCACAGTAGATTTGTAGTATAATTCCAAGTTAGGGATTGTAATGCCCTCTGCCTTGCCTTTGTTGCCTAGAATTGTTTTTGCTATTCTAGGTCTCTTCTGGTTCCAAATGAATTTTAGGAATTTTTTCTCTAGTTCTGTGAAGTATGCTAATAGTATTTTACTTGGAATTGCATTAAATCTGTATAACTATTTTGGAAGTATATCCATTTCTGCTATGTTGGAGCAAAGTATATCTTGCCATTTTCTGATACATTCTTCAGTCTCTTTTTCCAGAGTACTGTAGTTTTCAATGTAGAGATCTTTTACTTCCTTTATTAAATTGATTTCTAAGTATTTCATTATTTTTCATGCTATTATAAAAGACACAGTTTCCTTAATTTCTCTCTCAATGAGTTTGTTATTTGTATACAGGAATGTCATTGTTTAGTGTTGACTTTCTATCTAGTTATACAACTAAATCTGGCTATTAAATCTAGAAGTCTTTTGGTGGAACTTTTGGGGTCTTCTATACAGAGTACTATGTCATCTGCAAATGATGATAATTTAACTTCTTCCTTTCCTATCCTTACTCCTTTTTTTCTGTCATCTAACTGCTCTGGCTAATGTTTCCAGAACTATATCGAATAGAAGTAGTAATAGTGTACATCCTTGTCTTGTTCCTGATTTTAGAGTAAAACCTTTCACTATTTGAGCATTTGTTATGATGTTGGCTGATGGTTTGTCATAGATGGCTTTTATCAGATTAAGATAAAGACCATCTACATCAATTTTCTGTAGAGTTTTTATCACGCATGGGTGTTAGTGTCAAATACTTTTCCTGCATCTATTGAGATGATCATATGCTTTTTGTCCTTGTCTTTGTTAATATGGTATATTTACATTTATTGATTTGCATGTGTTGAACTCTCTCTGCATCCCTGGAATGAATCCTACTTGACCATGGTGTATAATCTTGATGATTTGCTGCATTCTGTTTGCCAGTATCTTATTGAGGATTTTTGTGCCTATATTCATTAGGGAGATTGGCCTGTAGTTCTCTTTTTGGTTGGGTCCTTTTCTGGTTCTGGTATCAGGTTAATACTTGCTTCTAGGAATGACTTTGGAGTATTTCTTCCCATTCAATTTCATTAAAGAGTTTGAGAGACAATGGTACTAAACTCTCTCTAAATTTCTTGTAGAATTCAGTAGTGAATCCATCAGGATCTATGCTTTTCTTTGTTGGTAAGTTTTCAGTGATATTTGAAATTTTATTGACTGATACTGGATTATTTAGAGTTTTTATATCTTCTTGATTCAACTTTGGTGATTCACATGTATCTAGGAATTTGTCCATTTCTTCTGTGTTTTCTGTCTTATTAGAGTGAAGGTCTTTGAAGTGGGTATTGATGATCTTCTGGATTTCCAAAGGACCACTGTGATTTCACCCTTTTAATTCCTAATTACATCAATTTGAGTCTTTGCTTTTTATATATAAAGTTGGCTAAGGGTTTGTCAATTTTATTTAATCTTTCAAAGAACCAACTCTTCAATTGGTTTATTTTTGTATTGTTTTCTTAGTCTCAGTTGCTTTAATTTCTTCTCTTATGTTTATAATTCCCTCCTTGTGCCAGCTTTGGACTTGAATTGTTCTTTTTCTAAAAGTTTGAGGTTCAATGTTAGGTTGTTCATTTAAGATCATTGTATTTTCCTGATGTGAGTATTCACTGCTGTAAATTTCCCTCTTAGGGCTGCCTTCATTGCATCCCTGAAGTTTCACTATGTTGTATTGGGATTATTATTTAATTGTAGATACTGTTTAATTTTTCTTTATCTGTGATCCACTGATTTTTCAGTAGGGTGTTATTTAATTTCCGTGTGTTTCTGGAGTTTTGTGGTTTCTTTTGCCATTGATTTCCAGTTTCATTGCACTATGGTCAGAAAATATTCATGGGATAACTTAAATTCCTTTGCATTTACTTAAGTACATTCTATGAGATAGCATGTGGTCTATTTTGGAGACTCCCATGTGCTGCTAAGAAGAATGTGCATTCCGATGTTATGGGGTGAAACGCTCTGTAGACATCTACTAAATCCATTGGTTTAAAAGTTTGGTTCAGTTCTGATATTTATTCTTCAATTTTTTATCTAGTTGATCTATTTGTAACAGTGGAGTGTTAAGGTGCCCTATTACAATTGTGTTAGTGCTTATTTGATTATTCATGTCCATTAATATTTTATATAGTTGGGTGTACCTGTATTTGGTAAATATATATTTGTGATTTTTATCTCTTCTTCTTGGAGCTTTCCCCTAGCAAGTATGTAGTGAACTTTTTTATCTCTTTCGATCAGTCTTGGCTTGAAGTTTACATTGTCTGAAAATACGCCTGCTTTTTTCTGGGTTCCTGTCATGTGGGTTATTGTTTTCCATCCTTTGACTTTCTGTCTATGAATTTACTTTTAAGTTAAATGGGTTTCTTGAATGCAGCATATTGTTGGATCTTGTTTCTTGATCTATTCTGCTAGCCATTTCTTTTGACTGGTGAACTGAGGCCATTTCTATTGATGGTTATAACTGATGTGTATTGGTTTGTCCTTGTCATATTGTTTTCTTGCTGATAGATTCTTGTCTTTCCCCTCTGTCTAATTGCTTGCCTTGCCTGATGGCTTATTTCTATTTGGTACTCTTGGAATTGTGGTCTTTGTTATCTCTTCCTAGAATATCTTTCAAAACAACTTCATAAAGGTGGTTTGGTGGTCATGAATTTCTTCAGTTCTTTGTCATGGAAGTATTTTATTTCTCCATTAATTTTGAAGGGTAATTTTTCAGGATACGTCAATCTGGGTTGAAAGTTGTTTTCTTTCAATACTTGAAATATTTCACTCCAAGTTCTCCTTGACCTAAGTGTTTATGCTGAAAAGTCTACTGTGATTCTGATGGGCTTTCCTTTATAGGTGATTTGTTTCTTTGTCTAACAACTTTTAATATTTTGTTCTTGTGTTGAATTTCTGGAATCTTAATTACTGTATACTTTGGCAGAGATTTATTTTGTTCATGACAAATTTTGAGTTTTGTATGCCTCACTTATCTGTATGTTAAATTCTTTATCCATACTTAGGAAATTTCTGCTATTACTTCTGTAGACTGTAGAAGGATAAACAACTGATTATAACAAGTATGACATCCTGGCTAAAGTAGTACAATTAACAATGAAAACATCATCAAGCAGAGCCTAGAAACTGACAATCTGTGATAACTGCTAATTTGGTATCTCTAACCATAGGAGCAAGATCTATAGTTATTTAACAATATCCAACAAAAACCAGGAACTTGTATGCGGTGAGTTTCCCCTTAGTAGAATGATTTTATCCTGTGGAGAAGATGAATTTAAGTGAGATAGGGGACAAAACTGATCACTAACTAAAGAGACATATAGCAGAAGCAAGACTGAAGGACAGAGGATAATCACCCAAACTTTTGGAAGCTGCAAAAGAGGACAAGAGAGAAAGAATGAAGGAGAAAGCAAAAGAACATCGAGGCAAACCAGAAAGACTAGAGAAAATGTTCATTCACATAAAAATATCAGAAAATCAAAAAAGACCATTGAGGAAAGAGAGAGACAAGACAGAGAAAACAAACCAAACAATAAAAGTCAAGACCTAATCCCTCCATAAAAATGAAAATGAAAAAAATTCCCCTGGTGCTCCAAGTTTGGTGTTAGTTCCCTAATCAGAGCCAGCATCTTTACTGAGTAACCTTGCCAAGTCTGCAGTAGGATTACTGTTGGCTGTGGAGCTGATCTTAGCCAGACCACTAATTGCTCTCATGCATTGGTGGTAGAGTGGGGAGAGTGCCCTGGTCAAAAAGGCCATTTGCCTATTTGAACCACTGGTCACAGAGCAGGGAGCTGCTTCCAGTCCTTTGTAGCTAGGGCTAAGACTGGCTTTTGGCAACCACCAGAATGAAGTCTGTGTGGTCCAAGCTCCTATTTCTCAGCAGAGTTCCCCCCAGTCTTGTCCAACTGCCAGCTGTCTACTTAGACGGGACAGCCTTTTCTTCATTCCACTTCAGGACATTGTCAGTGAAGTGACCCCAGGGCTGTTCTCCTGTTGGAGTTCCAGCCTAGACTTCTTTGAGATGAAATGACAATCTCATTGGCCCACTGTTACTCCTCCATGCAACTCAGTGCCAGGCACTGCTCTAGTTCACTCACCAACCACTGCCTGGGGTTGCTCAGGGAACTGTTTTGTATTTCTTACTGCTTGCCTTGATGCCAATAGCAATATTCTGATGTCTGCATTATAAGGCTTTTTGTAGAGTTAAAACAAAAAAGATTAAGTATGTAAAAGTTTGATGTGTTAAAGAGCACCCCAGGATTTCAGACTGCCCTCACTTATTACAAGTTGTCAAGTCAGATAGAGACCAGTAAACAGCCCTTTCTTTGATGGAAATCTATGTATGTCATTTTGCACTTGATGTGGTACCCTTACCTCAAACTACAAAGAAGCACCTACTTCCTGCAAAAACCTATCACGAGTCAACTGTGCGCCTGACAATGCTCTGAATTCTTTAGAAACATCTTATACCTATGTTAATTAATACTTACCTCAGGATAACAGCTTGTCTCCAGACAACACCTACTCATGGGTACCACAGATAATTCAGACAGTGAGTCTAATGCAATAATCTCACCTGACCCAATTTTCCTCTCCGCAGTTTCAGTTACCCACAATCCACTGAGGTCCAAAAATATTAAATGGAAAATTCCAGAAACAATTCATAAGTCTTAATCACTTTTATTACCGCATGTCATTATATTGTACTAATAAGTTATTTTTAATATCTTACTGTGCCTAACTTATGTTACATTTTATCATAGGTATTATGTACCTATTTCCACCATGACATGGTCAATGACTGACCACATGTACAGCCATGGTCACATAAGATTATAATGGATTTGAAATTTCTTGTCACCACCTAGTGATACCATAGCTGTTTTAACAGTGCAACACATTAGGTGTTTGCAGTGATGCTGATGTAAATAAACCTACATTGCTAGTCACATAAAGTGTAGAATTCAATTAAGTACAGTATATAACAGTTGATCATGATAGTAAATAACCATGTTACCTATTTTCAAGTATACTCCTACTTGTAACAAAAAATTTACTATAAGACAGCATGCCTCATACTGTCCTCAACTTCAGGGATCTCAGGATGTATTTCCCATGGATAAGAGGGACAACTATGTGATCAGGTAGGAATTCCAGCCTAACTCCAAGGAACAGTCTCCAAGTTGCTTCTCTAAAGAATGTGTGAATTTAAGCTGACAATAAGATTCAAAATTGATCTTGGTAGAAATAGAACTCATTTTGATCTCAGAAGGTCTTATGCTAATAAACTGAATGCAAAATGAAATATGGTAATAATTAAGGGCTTACATTCTTATAGAATTTAAATTCATCCTGCAGAGGAGTGGATTTGATGTAAAAGTTACAAGCCTTAGTGTTATATTTTATGAACTTTATTCTAAAGGAGAGCAAAACCTCACATTCAGAACAGAACATATGGTACTATGTTTAAGGCATTAAGACCAGTTTTATAATCTTTCAGTTTTAATTTTTCTTTGTAATTTGGTGGCCCTTTTATCAGAACACTTCTTCACAAATTACTAAGTTATGAATTCTTAATGAAAAATAATGAAAGAGGTCTTCAATTTGTCAGTATTTCAGCAACAGAATCCACTGTGAGGTAGACCTCTGAAAGAGTAATTATATAATTATATAATTTTCTGGCCCATTTTTTAATGGGCCAGCAGATATCACAATTCAGAAAGAAGAGGTAGATGATAAATTAAAATTGTATTTTAAGCTACAGTGTTCCCTGGATATTCATAAATATTTAAGAATGTAATAATTTTTTATTTTCACTGAATTTTTGGCTTATGCATGACTTTTTAGATTGAAAACTTCAACCAAGAGCAATTACCATGTTTCACATCTTGGTTCAAAGCTGTTCAGTTTGCTGGTAACATTTTGTTTTAGTAAAAAGAAGCATAAAAAGAAATATTATGCCTACTGTGATGATAAAAATCTTTCTATGTTCTGTTTGTACCCCAACTAGCTTTTTGGCAATAAAAAGATCTGTTTAATAGTTAGAGGTAGACTGGGAAAATTAAAGCCTGAATTTTAAGTTATTTTTTAAACATTCACATACTCTGACAAGGCATCAGATGATCTAATCTCTTTCCAACATGTTTCCACAACTGAAATTCAACCTTCTTTTACTCAACACTGAAGTTCATTCCCCTCACCTGAAATCTGACTTTCCTTTTTCCTTTGCCTCCAGGACCAGAGTATCATATGCTTAGCACAATGCAAACAAAGTGTATAACTTGATCATTTATCGAATGGAAGCTTCATGGCACAAAGAAGCACTTGTAGATTTAACATAAACAGTGTTCTCCCTGTTGAATAAATGTGTGTATGTGTGTTAAAGTTTCATAGACTGATCCCAATGCCTTGTACCTAGTACATGCTAGGCGAGCACTCTACCGCTGCGATACAACCCCAGAACAAATACATTTATGTATCTGACATGCACCACTTGATTTCTATAGGGAGTTTTCTATCTTCTCTAAACTCTACTTTTCTGTTTATTTTTTCTGTTTTTTTTAAATTTGTTTGTTTTTTCTCTTACCCACATCTCATCCCTCCGAACATTTTTTGAGAATGTTATCCTATGTATTGTTTAAGTATGAAGTCTCCAGAAATTAAACCCTGCTTCTTAATGTATTGGTTTAATGTGATCTTTGTCATATTTTATGTAGTCACAATTAAAAGTCGAGTTCTTCCAAATAGCTTTTCTAGTCTATGACCATTGCTAATATTTCAGCCAAGGTTAGCACAAGAATAACTATAAATGCAGCTCAAATCTATTCTTTAGGTTTTATAGAATTGAGTTTTTAAAAAAAGAGATTAAACTCACCTCCAGCTCCATGCTGAGAGGTCATGAGTTTCAAGATTTCATCTCTCCCAGAAACATACAGGAATTCCTTTTTTCACCCTTAAAATATTGAGAAACAACATTGGCTGACCCTGTGGCAGTGTGAAAATGCTTTCCTGATTTATCTATTAATTCATGGGGGTGTTGAATTTACCTTCCAGCTCTCCCCTCTGGACACTAAACAAAAATTTATACTTTGTGTCCCTCACAATAGCCATGAAAGCTTGGATAATAATACACTGATACTAGGACTGGAAAATAGTTTGTGACTTATAGTAAAATACTATACTATCAGAATTATACTTACTCTGAACCACTCCAGAGCTCATCACAGTGCAAAGCTGCAACTTACCTTTGCACCACAGTTGGACAAACACCCTCCAGAAAAAATTTAAAAACTAAAATCCAGGGTTGTAACTCAGTGGTAGAGTGCTTGCCCACCGTGTGCAAGGCCCTAGAGTTAGTCCCCATGCCTGTAATCCCAGCTACTTTGGAAGCTCAGGCAGGAGGACCGCAAGTTCGAGGCCACCTTGGCCAGTTCATTGAGACCATACCAAAGAAAGAAAAGGGCTGGAGCTGGATCTCAGTGATAGTGCGCCTTGAGTTTGATCCCCAGTATGGGGGAATCAACAGTGCAGACTGACTGAGCTCTTCCCAAGTACCCGGCATGATGCGAGTTCCTCGGGAAGAAAAAAAATAGAAAGTATGGAATATAAAACTTATGGAAATGGTCACTTGCTGTGGCAAATTCCATTTTTAAAGTGAGTTTCTTTAAAATGTTACTATTTTACTGGCGGAAGAGGCTGTCATCCATCACTACTGCTACCCTCATTGCCAACCCTTTTTCCCTGAGACTCAGATTTTCCTGTACTAACACAAGTACACAAGTGTCAGGTGTTGAAACTTCTAAGTCCACTCACCAAGTAGTTGGGACACTTCCACGACACCGGATGCCAGTTCAGTTTATTGCCATGGAGGAGGCCACAGCACTATGCTGCATCTAGAGATGTCTGAGTTACTTTTTACTCATCACTGAGACAAAATACCTGATGCCGAAAGTTGGGAAGGGAAAGGTTTGTTTCTTACAGTTTTTGTAGGGTTCAGTCCATACTCAGTTGGCTCCAAGGCAGGGTGGCATGATGGGGTCGCAGTTAATGGAGGCTGCGAACAGCAAGCTGAAACCGGCAAGAGAGACACACCTTCTTCCTGCCATTACATCACATCCTGGCTCCACCCCTAGGAGGGTGTAGCACTGACAGCATCAATCCAAGCACTAGACAATGAACCAATCACAAATGTACAATGCAAATACATGAGGCCTGGGGGTCACCGACATAAACCATGACAAGAGATGACCAAGGGAGAGGTGTGCTCAGAATTCTGTTTTTCCTTTTAAAGAGTAAAAATGCTATAAATTAATGGGAACCATCACATTTCTTTTTTACTCTGATATTTAACCCTTATTCCATTGTAATCTGTAGTTATTAGTATGCCTGGCAAGCCACAGGAGACTCCTAAAAGTTTATCTGCAGTGTTGGCATGTGCTTAAATTTGAGGTTTTAAGAAAACGACCATTTGCTGCAGAACAACATAGTGATTTTGTAATTCTAGCCTTTCACTGTGTCTACAGATGAAAGCAAGTATCTAGATTAAAAGTCCATGAAGGATTTCTGAATATAGTGCTAAGTATAAGTAGCTTCAGAATTTAAGGTGTGCTCTCCACTGTACATTTCCATTTACTTGTAAGAAGCAGAAAAGTTAAAGAAAAAAAAAACTTTTTAAGAATCTGCAGTAATAGTGTCTTCTATAGTGAAAAATAAGGATTTACATTTTGCTTGATGAGGAGGTAGGAACCCAACAGATGACAAAGGAATCTTTTACTCTCTTAGAGAAGACCCTGGATTTTAAATAAAGAATGTCTTAATACAGTACTGTTTGAATTTGGCTAGTTTTTCTGATGCAAGACTTCTTAAATTTTGTCTTTTGAAGTTGTAAAGATGCACCCTATAAAAATATACACAAAAATTTAAACTATAATTTTAAGGTTCACAACTTCAAGGAAGCTGTCAGAGGGTCCCAGGAAAGAGCCATAGCCATCATATGACACATCTCACTGATACACTTCCCTTTTACCCAGAGCCCAGTTGTACCCACAAGCACAGATGAGCCTAGGTAGCAACCTTGTCCATATGCATCTTTGATTTAAAGAGAATTTGGAAACTGAGTACAAACCCATTCTCCTTTCTTTCTCACTTTCCTTTCTTCTCTTTAAAAAAAATTCTTCGTCTTGCATATTCTGGTATGATTTTGAAAAGCTGGCTCTGTTGATTGAATTTATTCAATGTGGCACTCTAAGGAAGTGTCTGAGAAAGAACAATGTTTGAATTTTAAATCTGCTGACTTTAAAAGAATAGCTGTAGACTCTGCATCTACTGAACAATCATTTACACTTAGAAGATACTTGGGTTTCTAAAGTGACCTGATTCCCTTGGCCCCAGAACTAATTTCATTGATGCAAAAGAGTGTGCTAAGTCTGCATTTTTAAATTTATTTCAAAGACTCCTTCTCTTAACAGCACTCACCCCAGGCCAGACTCACCCTTGTCCTGAGTCTGTGCCTACGATCAGAGATGTGTTTTTAGGTTGGTGAAGAGAAGACTTTCATGGAGTTTTGAACTGTGTTGTTGGGCTCTATATATGAACCACTCCTGTGGAGACTCTTCAACTGCAGAGCTGCTGTAGATCCAAATACAGTGTCTGCCACACAAGGCTGATGTGACGGGTTTTCTTTCTGGCACTGTGTTTAAGAGTTCCTCCATGCCTACTTGTAATGAGGAAAATTGGGACTGTTGTGTTTGATCCTTGAGACTGTTATGTTGCCTGCCTCATATGTACACAGGAAGTCATGGCATGTGTATTTTGGAAGTGGGCTTGGCTGCCATTATCATTTCGTGAAACAACTTCTGGCTCCATCGTGAGCATTAGTATAGCCTTGCTTTTGCTAACACCCCTCCCCTTCTAATTAAAGTTCAATCACAAAAGGCAAGGATGTGACTCAGTCTTGTTTTGTTTTTATCTCTGCTGCATAGCTTTATGCAGATGACTTCTTAATCATCACAATGATGACCCTGGTATAAGAAAACTGATAGAACGTAAGTGTGCTCTGGATCTGAAGAATTCTAGTATTCCCCTCCAGGTAGTGGGAATCAGACGTACAGTCAGGGAGAATGAATCAGGCCCCAAGACTGAAAGAAATGCAACCCTCTTAGGTTCTGCTTTTTTTTTTTTTTTTATGGAGATTCTATTTTCAGAGAATTATTGAAGTTCTATCGGCCTGGCTCTCTAGGGAGCAGCAAGACGAGTTCAGATTTTCAAGCAGTATAGTCATGAATGCAAATAGAAAGGATGCCACTACTATAAGGGACACATGGTGGGCAAGGCTATGAACTCACAGTGCAGAACAGTCAGTGTTATTTTTAGCTTAGGCAAGGGAAGGTAGGCTGACGCACTACTCAAAGCAGCAGGATGCTGGTGAGACTCGTTCTCTCAGCTAGTTCCCCTTCAGCTTCTCCTTTCCTGTATTCTCTACCCATTTCCTTCCTCCCTTTCCATTCTTTGGGTTTGGCACCTTAAGTGTTGCTTCAGCCCTCCAGAGAGCATTCTGAGGTAGACTTAGTACTAATCTAGACATCTACTGCTGTATTATTTGAGAATATCCAAAAGAATTGGAAGCGTTTAGCGTATCCCTTGGGATAAGAATTGGGTCTCACTTCTTTGTTTCCCTCTAGAATCTAACACAGGGCATAAAAAATTTGTGAATGAGTAAGATAAAACTCTTTTATCAGTCAGAGGCAGAAGTATGCAAAGGATGGAGATATGCTAGAAAGAACCCCACTGGAAAAGGGTGACAGGAGGTGTTTGTGACAGTTTAGAGCAGTGTAAGCTGGTGTATAGCAGGTACACTGCCAGAAATTAGATCAACAGAGCTCCAGAGAAGGAGGCAGCTGGATGCAAGAGAAAGAGCCTGTGATTCCAACCTGGAGCAGATCCAAGGACTGGCCCCTATCTTAGTGTGTGATCCAGGCTAGTTGTTTAATCTCCCTGATCCTCAGTTGTTTACAAAAGAAATATTGGTAGTCTACGCTAACTTATCTGGGAAATTGAAAAAAATATGCCTAGGGCTTCCTGTATAGGTTTTGGTGGGTGGTGGATGTTCTGTAGTCAGTAACTTTAATTTTGATTGAAATTGCCTGTGTCCATATCATCCAAGTTAATTTACACGGAAAGGACTGGGGAGTAGAAGCTAAGACTGAAACTGAAAATGCCAAACTTAGTTCAGATCTTGCCTGAGCAAGACCCTTCCTGTGGTAGAAATATCTCCTTATAGGTAGAATGTTAGAATAAGACACTTTCCAGCACATTGATCTGCCTCCCTGTTTGGTGCTATAAACATGTTCAGGAGTTAGAGCCTTGTGAACATTTATAGAACCATTAAATAACCTATCTGGCTTTTGAGCTGTGATAAGTATGAGTCATTGAGTCAGTGGCTTGGGTACAGATTAAGCCCTATCTATAATTTTCCTGTTTGGAGGCTTCATTCTTTTTTAATTTCTGTGAGTTTTTTTTAAAACTTGTTTCTATGAGCCTTTAAAAATGTTCATTAATGACTGCTTCAAAATGCATACAACATTGGCAATAAAAAATTAGGGAAATGTAACTCTCAAGGAATCATAGAAATGGTGAGATTGGCCTTTATTTTATTTTTTTATTTTTTTTAATAATTTTATTTAAAGAGAAAAAACAAAACAAAACAAGACAGAATAAAGGGTAGCAACAATACAGTATTCCAAGGAAAAAAGGAAAAGAACAACAACAAAAAACCCTAAAAAAATTATTGCTTGACAAATTACATACTGACTTCTTGGAAATAGTTGCTCAATTTACAAAGTTAAAACATGTAAAGTAGACATTCAAACAGTGAGACTGTTAACAGTTCTGCTCCACAATCTGACAAAAACAGCAATATGGTCATCCATCTTACCCATGCAAATATACATGCAATTATATCAAAAGGGTAGAATTAAACACAACAAAACAGAGCAAAGCGGAACACAAGAAAGCAATGTAAGAGACAAAAATTTCAAAAGTAGACAATGGGTGATATTCATTCTCTAACATATTGACTCTTGTTTTCTTCCAAATAGTTGTCCATATTGTCACATACAGGGAATTCACATAAAACAACCTAGTATAGAATTGATCTGAGCAGGATGAGGAGAACATTTCAAGTCTTCAAGACCGGACATTAGGGAAGCCAAGAATGGCTGTCATAGTGTCTCTCATTCTTCTCAAAACAGCTGTCCATACCTTAATGTGTGTTGAACTTAAACAAGGCAAAGCAAGCTAAGGTCACTTTGAACAAAAAGTGATAGTTTTGCTGGACTTCACATCATGACATTATGGAATCAGCACTGGGTATTCTAGTGTCTCTTTTTCTTCAAAGTAGTTGTTCATTTCAACATGTGTTATATAGTTGGTTCTCGTAAACTGTTTATAAGCTCTACACCTGCATGAGTCTCTAG